>VMKM01002421.1:2500-72226 GCA_008360985.2 Macquaria ambigua
GTAAGATGGCGGACGCTTTTGCCACGAATTATGATGTAATGTCGCATCTACTGTCTTATATGGTGCCAGAGGAGAGGAAACAGAAGAGCAGAGAGGAAACAAGAGCAGAGAGGAAACAGAAGAGCAGAGAGGCAGAGAGGAAACAGAAGAGCAGAGAGGAAACAAGAGCAGAGAGGAAACAAGAGCAGAGAGGAAACAGAAGAGCAGAGAGGAAACAGAAGAGCAGAGAGGAAACAAGAGCAGAGAGGAAACAGAAGAGCAGAGAGGAAATAGAGGGAATCTATATTGACTGAATAGTGCTAGCTCGGCCCGTTAGCGAGTTAGCGGTTAGCTCGCCAGCTACAGCAGTTCACCAACTAGCCCTGCACTGTCCCACTTCCTGGTGTCAAGAGGCCTTAAAGCTCACTAATTAACACGCTACATCTCATCTGTTTAATCCAAAGACAAATCAAAGTGTAAAACTTTGAGGTTTTACGTGCTGGAATATTTATTGGCCAGGTGCAGTTACTTCCTGGAGTCTCAAGGTGACGACAGGTGAGGACCGGTTGAGAGCGCTCAGAGTGAATCTAAACAGTAAAGCTGTGGGCAGGGGGACTGTGAGTTCATCACCCCGAGCAACCCTTTTAACT
Source organism: Macquaria ambigua (assembly GCA_008360985.2). Classification (NCBI taxonomy): domain Eukaryota; kingdom Metazoa; phylum Chordata; class Actinopteri; order Centrarchiformes; family Percichthyidae; genus Macquaria; species Macquaria ambigua. Next base: position 3,130 of record VMKM01002421.1, read on the forward strand.
TACAGGTTGTTAATATAACAATATTGATTATAGACGTTTTAATGTCAATACACAAGCTTTATCCGAATCAATGCATCTCAAAATGTCTAGTTTTCTTTTTCACACCCAAGTTTATTTAAATTAACTCACTTTTAAGGTAGTGAGGGAACTCGAGTTGAACCAGCATACAGTGTTGTACAGTGAGGGGCCCCTGAAGGCCCCCGGTTCACTGTGTGGCCATTTGATTCATTTCTAATTGAGCTTCATGTGGAGGGTTTGAGGTGTCTGCAGCAGAGCTGAATACAATCACATTTGTGGTACTTGAGGAATCAAGTACATTTGACTTCAGTCAACAGGAACTATTTTCTACTGAAGGTTAAAAATAGAAAGATGACTTTATGGAAGGAGATATTTTTGAGTGTTAAAGCTTCTCCAGAACTGAAGTGAATATAAATGAATGAAACTGTATTAGTGTGTAAGGGGTCGACTCATTCATGTTTCAGGCTGGATTAACTGGACTTCCTCTCGGCAGGACTGATGCGTTACATGCGGTTCAGTGTTGCGATGCAGCGTGTTGAGCGGGGTCTCCCTCTGCTGGTCGTGGAGACTCAGTGCAGGAACACCGACTGACTGACAAGGAGAGAAAACAAAAACAACAGGCTGAATTATTACCAACATTACTCCGTTTAAGTGCATTTAATGTAATAATGTCAACATATTTAATATGTGAATAACCTAAGACGTATTCCAATGAAATGATGGTGTTTACAGTTTGATTTAGCTGTAATATTTAGGACATTTGAGATATTTTAGACTCGCGTTTGCTTTCATTTATTTTAATCTAGGTTTTGTTGCTGTTAAATCTGAGTTTTAATGTGGTTTTGTATTTATCTTTATTTTAGTTTACTAGTTTGTGCCGGCGGAAGGATCTGCAGCCACAGGCGCCGCAGCAGCTGGAGTCGCACTGCCGCCCGACGGTGCGTAAAAAGCCTTCCGCCGCGGTGGTTAGACCCCGCTCAGTCACCGCTTTAACGCGGCAAAACGCTCCCTCACAGGAAGCATTTCACATATTAAAACTGTTTAAAATTCAGACGAGTCTCTGCCGCTGTTGTTTGAGATGTGTTACAGCCGGAAGGGGCCGTATATAACGCGGTGGGAGCGAAGAGAAGAGCGCGACAGCGACACGGCCGGAGCTGCGGACAGTGAGCGAACAGCAGCAGAAAAACCTCCAGCTCCTGCTGACATTTTATATCCCGACACAGCAGCTAAGAAACGGTGAATCTGAGCGGTGAGATGCCGGGAATGATGGATAAAGGCTCGGAGTATTTAGGGAAAGGTCGCTCAAACGGCACCAAGAGTCCGTCCAACGCTTCTAACGGACATTTTTCTGACGAAAGCGGCAGCGACGACGAACACGGTGAGTATAGCCTCGAACAGCCTATCGTCGCTCCGTGTGTGCGCGTTTTGAACGCGAGTGTTTGAATAAAACGTCTTCTGTGTTTGGTGTTTTCCAGATGTGGGGATGCGGGTCGGAGCCGACTATCAGGCCAGCATTCCCGAGTTCGAGCCCGGTGAGGTTTTACTGGTTTCCACCGGAGTGGCGGACGGTGGTAGCCTCGGTACATGTACAGTATCTCGGACTGTAACTACACTCACGGCTTCATGTGTTGGTGGATTCAAAGCGAGGTTCCACTCAGTGTGTTCATAACGACATGAACCGAGGCTACCTCTACTTCTCACTGACAACTTGTGACATTCATGTGTTTCTGATGAATGAAGATTATAATGGAGTTGGTTTGTTGTCATCGCTCCTCTTTATTTCCCCTCCACACAGTAAATCATGTATAATGTTCCCTGTGGTAGAGTGAGAGGACGGCTGCAGGCAACAAGAATAATATAATTACTATTTTCAATACTGACACACTTCTTAAAATTATTTCTTTCTCCCTCTTTGTAATTTATTAAATACTTTGTCGGGGAAGAGTTTACACAGAGAAAATGTATTAAATATGATTAATATTAAAGTGATACTGAATGTTTAAAGCTGGAATCAACACTGACAACACTTAATAAACCATTTGAACAAGAATCCCTTAAACGTGTTGAAGGATCGTGACCAACATACAGTTTGGGACATTTATTAAAAATAAACGTGCTCTCTGGTTTCTAAATGGGCTCGACATATTTTGGACATTTCTCTACTGAGACTTCTTTTTTTCCGTGTTACTGATAACTGATAAATCTGTTAATATCACATGGTTTATCAGTCGGGCTCTAGAAAACAGCCAGTAACAACATTAGAAAAGGAGTTTTTACATTTTATTACCACATCATTTAATTTTAAATCATTTTTTAAAAGTTAAACCCACAGATGAAAACGTAACATTTCATGTCGTCTGATCATAAATCAATCAGTGCTGTGGGGTTTATTCTGGAATCACTGGCTGTGATTTTAACCAGGACGGGTTCTGGTGAAACAAGAGAGAAACTTTATTTATATTATCTGTCTTCTTCTTCTTATTATTATTATGTTTTAATGACAGTTGAGACTAAATGTGTTGGAAATGAAATGAAGAGAAAAAGAGAAAGAAAGCAGGAGGAATAGAGGAAAGGAAGTTGATGTATTTCTTTTCTATAAAACTGGTCCAGATCTGAGCAGCAGATATCCAGACTTTTAACTCCAAGAACACTGAATCCTACGTTTCCCATAATGCAACTCGTGTAGTGACGAGTGAACTTTGACCCTTTAAAACAAATGAAAGAGCTGCAGCTGAATGACGTTTCTGTTTGTCCTCCTTCAGGTTCCACGAAGTACTCGGATAAAGACAGCGGCGGGATGCTGGTCTGGTCTCCGTATCACACCATCGTAGACTCCAAACGTGAGTCTTCTGTACTCAGCTGCAGTCCTCAATCAGGTCCTCAGCTCAGCCTAAACTAACTGTGTGTGTTCTCCTCCGCAGTGGACGAATACATCGCCATAGCCAAAGAGAAACACGGATACAACGTGGAGCAGGTGAGTCCGTCCACGTTAACACGCTTCAGTCCAGAACGGAGAGTTTAAATCTCAAAAAGTGTTGGGAAAACGTCAACACGACGTCAGCTGCTCAGCGAGCGACGGGGAAGTTAGGAAGGACTTCCTGTCTGTCACCCATCTGAAACCTCCTCAATGTATCTGCCTGTCTCACTCCTCACCTGCCTGTCTCACTTTCACTCTTTACCTGTCTGTCTCACTCTTCGCCCACCTGTCTCACTCCTCCCCATCTAATTCTATTTGTTCCTCACACTCTTGTGTATTAGTGTGTGTGTGTGTGTGTTAATGTGTGTTTGTGTGTGTGTGTGTGTGTGTGTGTGTGTGTGTGTGTGTGTTAATGTGTGTGTCCAGGCGCTCGGCATGCTCTTCTGGCACAAACACAACATTGAGAAGTCTCTGGCCGACCTGCCGAACTTCACCCCGTTTCCAGACGAGTGGACGGTGGAGGACAAGGTGCTGTTTGAACAGGCCTTCAGCTTCCACGGCAAGAGCTTCCACCGCATCCAGCAGATGGTAAACAGTCTCACTGTACTGCAGTACCATCACTGCAGTACCGACAGTAGTATCACTGCAGTACCGACAGTAGTATCACTGCGTACTATCACTGCAGTACCTACAGTACTATCACTGCAGTATTATCACAGAGACGATGGTGGAAAGTACATTTACTCAGTTACTGTACTTAAGCACAGTTTTGAGGTACTAGTACTTGTACTGTATACTCCATCACTACATGTGTTGCTGTTTGAAAGATTCTCTTTATCTTTTTTAATCTTGTCTTGAGACGTCTAAAACACATTTCTCCTCTAAACCTCTCACGAGGTTTCATTTCAGTAACTGTTCAAATGATCCGATATTTCTCCAACAATCAAAGATTAGAGAGAAGTCCAAGAACTGGAAACAGATTAGTGTACCAGAACTGTGTTTCTTCTTCTTCCCTCTCCCATAAATCATCTCACGACAACTCTTACTGTGTTTCATTCAGTTACCGGACAAATCCATCTCCAGTCTGGTGAAGTACTACTACTCCTGGAAGAAGACTCGCTCCAGAACGAGTCTGATGGACCGGCAGGCTCGCAAACTGGCCAACAGGAGCAACCAGGATGACAGGTAGACCTCACCGAGCAGCACTGACACCTGACGGAGAGGTTCAGTCCGCAGAGTCTCACTGTCACTTTATAACAACGCCACTTGTGACTCATGCACGAGCATTTGAGATCAATGAAGGCCTCGCAAATGTATCTGAGTGACGATCATTTAAAACACTGTGGGAATGTGAGCGAGCTCCCTGTAGGCAGACGTCACGAGCTCACTGTGTTTGTGTAATTACTCTCACTGCCAGAAGAGGGAGACAAGTTCAAAACTCCAGCTTTAAGACAACAATTTGAAAGAAAGGTTGCAGTTTGAACAGCAGGTGGTGCTGCAGCTCCGCCCGGTGTTTCAGGGGTCTGCTGCTCTGCTATTGGTCAGATCAAAGATGCGTCTTTGTCATGTGTTGTGTCGCTGTTCTTCTTCTGTGGTTTCACATCATGTGTTGTTGTTGCAATGACGTGTAACGACTGAACTTCGTTGTTGTTGCCGTAGTGATGAGGAGATGGAGGAGGCCAATCCCATTGAAGCCAACGACAGCGACTACGACCCCAACAAGGAAACCAAGAAAGAGGTGCGTGGACACACCTGAGCTGCTGTTGAGGCCTCATTACAGGAAGTTCAGATCTCTGGAATCTAAAACAGGACCTCTATAGATCTCTTTTTTAAAGTTTTTACAAACTTTTTTAACGTTCTTACATTTATGAATTAGACCCTAAAATCTCTGCTGGCTGCTAAACAGAAAAGATGCATTGAACATTTAGATTTAGTTTTTATTACCGATGAATCTATAATTGATTCTACTTAATCTACAAAACATCAAGGTAAAGAAATATTATGTTACGTTTCCAAAGCAATGACTCGAAGCTGCTTATTTTTTCTGAACAACAGTTGAAAAACCTTAAAGTTTGTTTAAGTTAGTCCAGTTTATTAGGAACACCTGGCTCAAAAAGTCAGTCTAATCCAACAGTCCTGCAGTAAATCCTCCTTCATGACGGCTGTAATGTTCAGTTTGAGTTGAAACTGTTTCAGAGACGTCTTGATTCACTTTCATGATCATTTTGCTGATCATAAAGGTGTTTCTATAATTTTGTCCAACCCATTTATATCAATGAGAGTAGGCTAACTAACTGAACTACAGCCTCCAACATGATCACAAAGAAGTCCAATCATCAGTAAACGTCTTCCTTCCCTGCAGAACCAGGTGGAGCAGGTGGTGCCGGGCTCTAAGGTGGCTTTGGGTCGGCGGGAGCACCAGACCCTGCAGCACCGACACCACCAGCGCTCTCGCTGCCGCCCCCCCAAAGGCATGTACCTGACCCAGGAGGACGTGGTGGCCGTGTCCTGCAGTGCCTCCGCTGCCAACACCCTCCTCCGTCAGCTGGACATGGAGTTGGTGTCCCTCAAGAGACAGGTAGGAGGCGCTACAACTCCTCCTCCTGAATAAAGAGAATAAATAAAGAGGCCATTATTCCCATCAGTAATAACGACATTGATCAAACTATTTATCTAAAAATTGTGCCATAAATACGGATATCCAGAGCCGAACCACAGGATCAGGATTTGGGCCGATCCCGACATTGTTGAGGGATCCTGATCCATTTCAAGCTTTTCTTTGATTGCTACTGGTAAGGTGGGGTTTAAAAAAAGATCCTTTTGTATTAATTTCATCAACATGTCCTAAATGAACTACACCTCCAAAGAGCCAATGAAAGGGACAGGTGCATGCAGGTGTTCTAAAAACAACAGGAAGTTATTGTAGTTTGGCTGCTGATTTGGCCTTCTTCGTCTTCTCTGAGTCGTAACTCAGTCAAATCTGAACACACAGACATGATACACTTATTTTTAGATTCAATGTGACTTATACTTCCCGAGGACATTATTATCTCTGATGTCCAACTTGAATAAACGTCCAGAAATCCGCCTAGAAACCAGAGGAAAAAGAGGCTGCTGAACCTGCCTGTTTCTAACTGTTCTTCAGTATCACAGTAATCCAGTGATGTTGTCTGTACATCCGTGGTCCACTGCAGACAGGAGCTGCTGATGGACACTCTCTGACTACATGGACACCAATATAGGCTAAAAGGCCGAGAGCTCAAGTTGTAGCCCACAGCTAACTCACTGACTCCTTGGCAACATTATACTTCCTGTTTACAAGCTGTGTTGTCCTGATACAGAGCTGTGCAGCTGTCAAATAGATTTCAATTGCTTTGCTAACTTTATTAAAGGCTAACTGTAGTTAAGTATGCACTCTCAGAAAAGATGAACAGAACTATAACAAATATCAGATGCAACCTGGAACTGAACGTAGACTTTCTCCTGAAGTTGAATGCTGTGTGTTTGGTGGATGCTCTTTAATATTTGTTCTATCAACAGATGTTTGTTGACCTTGAAAACAATCACAAGGTCAATTTAGTAGCTGTTCTGGAGCTTTCTACTGTATCCCACAGTCTGAAGCATCAGATTCAGTCTGCGAGGACGTTTCCTTCCATGTTGGTTTAAAGGTTGAGACCGAGAGAAGTCCTTACAGTAAAAACAATCTGCTGATGAAGATGGTGTGATGCGGTCAAAAGCTCTGGACTTTGTGGTTGTTTGGTATCTGGAAATATTACCCTGAAGACACAAATTAGTGCAAGAACACCTAGAAACCATCACATTAGCTGGGCATAGCATTAGCGTTGCTATTAGCACGTTGGCATTAGTGTAAAGACGGTTGTGTTTGGATCAAGCAGAGGTTATTGACTCACCGAACAGTCAGAGATCATCACAGGAAACAGATTATTGATCACTGAACTCAACAGCTGCTGATTCATTCACTAAATACTGGACTCCGTCTGTGGCAGTGGGCTGGCTAGCTACCTTATTCTTCTTCTTGAGGTTTTATGGCGGTTGGCAAACAACGTTATGGTGCATTACCGCCACCAACTGGTATGGAGTGTGTATCTTGATCTAACTATTAGCTACATCTGTTTGAGCACAGGTGAGTTTTAGCACAGGTGAAAGACCCCAGGTTTTGCTCTGAGTCGTCCTGTCTAATGCCTGTCCATATTGGTCTGCCTGGTCTGTATTGCCACCTGGTGGTGACACCTGCTGGGGATCCAGAGAAGATAGATGGATAAATAGATCACTTTATTAATCCCAGCGGGAAATTGTACCGTTACAGCAGCTTTAGAGCAAAAAAGACAAAGATAATGAACAAACATCTGTACAGTACTTATCAACAATAACCTAAAATAAGTGTTACTGTACATGCTGTATATACATGTGTAATGCTATGCAGTAGTAGCCAAGTAAAACCTAATGAAAATTAAATGCAAGTATACTCTGAAGTTGTAGTGCAGTTATGGATCAGATCATTGAAAGATGTTGAGAGGTGTTTGAGTCCAGGGCGAGAGGGTTTATATAAAAGCACACAACAGCTACATTTCAGGAAGTCAGAGTTTTCTGTGCGTTTTGTTGGACCTCACCTGAGTGTTTCTGTCTTGTGCTTCAGGTCCAGAATGCCAAACAGATGAACAGCGGACTGAAACACATCGTGGAGTCTGGGATTGAAGATTTCAGGCTGCCTGAGGTACTTTTTCTCAACTCACCACCAAAATCATTTTATCTTAAAGAGTAACTCATAGGCGTCAATTGCGTATGGAAAGGTATAGCAACTGCCATACTTTGGAATATAAAAATAAGAAACTAATTTCACTTGTATTGCCAGTGTCCCCTCCTCAGTCTAGCCAGGCGGCTAACACTGCAAATGTTTTGCTGTGTTTTGAACAGTCCTTGGTCACCTATTAGAAATTAGCACGTAACCCAATGCAGTCTTTGAAAAATATGATGTGCTCAGTATAAAAGCAGATTGGTGAAGTTGTGGCCATTTTACAAGATGTCTCACTGATCTGGATCCAGTGGTGGAACGTAACTAAGTACATTTACTCCAGTACCATACTTAAGTACAGCTTTGAGGTACTTGTACTTTACTTGAGTCTTTTCATTTTATGCTGCTTTATACTTCTACTGCACTACATTTATTTGACAGCTTTAGTTCCTTTTCAGATTTCAAGATTGTACAAACAAAACGTGATCTGCGTATAAAATAAATAAAAGTGCATGAAATTCATCAGAAACGCTGCTCTTGAGTTTAAAGCTTTTTGGAAAGTGTTTGATTAGTTCTCCACCTCCTGGTGATGGATGTTGTTGCTTCAACATCCCTTTGAGGAAACACAAGTTCTTTTTGTACCGAGGTTTGATGAATCACCACTAGGGGGCAGTATGACCTTCACATCTTCTTCCTGTTGTTAACTGTCAGTTGTCTCTGAACTCTTTGCTCTTGTAGAGTAACCAGAAGGTGAACGCCCGCTGGACCACAGACGAGCAGCTCCTGGCTGTTCAAGGTGAGCTCCATCACTGTTTGCAGTAACAGCAGGTGAACCAGGTAACAGGTAAACCACATACATGATGAAGAACTTCTTAGCTTTTTCATGAAACTGAAAAATCAAAGTACACATCAAATAAAATGTTCCCAAAGATGGTTTCTGTCATGTTAGGTAGTTCTTATCATGCTGATGTTTGTTCAAGTGTTAGTTTTTCTGATCAGTTTGGTTTTAATTAGTTATTTGATGCTATAAAAAGGAGGTGAGACATCATGATTGACAACTGAGAGTGTGCTGTGATTGGTTGGGGCGGGTGTATGGGCGGGACCTCGATCACTACTGTGCAGACTCGGCGGCTCCTGTATCCGGGATATTTTGGCTTCATTTTTGTCCAGTGGGAGGAAGTGGAAACGCGTCGGCCATCTTTATATTCAGTCTATGATGGAGACCAAAAACAGAGCTAACAGAGAGGGAATGTTGGAGTTGAGCACAGTTGAGATTTGAAGCTCTATTGGCCAACTTCCCTCACAAACACCAAGTCAATAAATTTGCTCTCTCAATATTTGACTTCTTCTCCTGCAGTTGAAGAATTGATTGTGCCATTATAACCCATCTGTGATGCTCTTCAGGTGTCAGGAAATACGGGAAAGACTTCCAGGCCATCGCTGATGTCATCGGTAACAAGACGGTGGGCCAGGTGAAGAACTTCTTTGTGAACTACCGGCGGCGGTTCAACCTGGACGAGGTGCTGCAGGAGTGGGAGGCCGAGCAGGGGACACGGGCTCCCAACGGAGACAGTGCCACCTCTGGGGAGGAGGGGAAGAACAGCTCTGCCACTCCATCGGGGAAGAGCACCGACGAAGAGGACGAGGAGGTGAGATATTTAACCGCATTCGTGTTTGGTCTGTTTTGTATTCCACATGGTGTGCCTGTACCTGTATGCTTCACATCCCTGCTGATCATTTTTTAGATTGATTTCCTTCCAGGCAGACACTGGCTCCACTTCTTTTTTTAAATGAAAATCAGTGTGCTCGCTCTGTTATGTCGTCCTGTGATAATGCATCTGAAATATCACAGTCTGCTGCTGAACAGCAACTGTTTGATGGTAAAAATGACTAAATTCACATCAACCATCTCACAAAGTCCATGTTTGTTTGTGGCCTTTTGGCAGTTAAATCCTGTTTCTGGGAGATTTCATGAACAATCAAATCAGGAAACGTGTCAGTATGGACTCCTTTGGCCCACAGAGCTTTGTAAGGCCCAACACGATGATTTGATGGATACTGCACAGCTCGTGGGTGAAATGTCTCTCTTCATACCCCATCAATGTGACTCTGGATTAACACACAGGGTCTTCCACTACAAGACACAGACTGTTAATGGGTTCACAGCCTCTTAGACGCAATCTCTCTCAAATAAAAGCTTCACTACCTCGTTTGGTAAAAGAGAGCGTAAAGGAGCAATCGAGGCACACCTAAACATTTTTACTTGGTCAGTATTCCACTGTGGTAATTCTTACTGAATAAAACTACAGATAAAACTCTCAGGTCATGGCCACACAGTGGATTTCATGTCCTGCGAGTTATGTTTGATCTGAGTTTGAAACAGCAGAGCGTCGGGCCTCTCAAACCCAACACGTTCTCACTCCCAACTCGTCAAATACGACAGCTTGGTCAGTGGCCCTACGCTTCAAACTATGACGCTCTAAGTAGCCCTCTAGCAATCAAGTTAGCAATAATAAATACACAACATCCGGTCAGACTTTCAAAATAAAGTTTTGGATGTGCAGGAAAAGGACAAAGTCAGGTTGCAGTTGGGTTAGGTTTAGGAAAAGATCATGGTTTGGGTTAAAATAAGTACGTTAGTTGCACAAAACAGCTGTATCATTAAGTGGGAGACTGCTGTAACTGTGTCAGGTGCTAAGCTGTGTCAAAGTCTAAACATTTAAATCCACCAGTATGATCCTTTTAAGGCTTGTGACCCTTTAAAGCAAACAGTACTTCAGTACAGTAGTTCAACCAGAGAGGGTGAAGTTCCCTTCTTGGATTGTCTAGCTCGAAGGGTTCGTAGAGGCCTGAAGTGCTAAAACTCTCCAAGATTAGAGAAAAGTCAGAAAGACAGTCTTAGTTTGTGCAGCAGCAACCAGCAGTCACCTTGCGACCACTTTGGAGGTCCCAGCCCCTCATGTTGGGAACCACTGCGGTTGAGAAGGTGGACATTTTTTATATGAACATTTCTCACTATGAGGCCAACTGAATGTGAATGATGCAGACTTACAGTGAGGTAATTATGGCCCCGCCCTCTCCTCTCTGCAGGGTCAGGTGACCTCCTCAGGTGTGTCTCCTGCTGCCTCCTCTTCTTCGTCGGCTCAGATTCTGGTGACGTCCAGCGCCTCCTCCACCTCCCTCCACCAGCCCCCTCCCCTCCTGCGGCCCTCCCTCCCGGCCACGCCATCCCTGCACCGTCAGCCCCCGCCCCTCCAACAACAGGCCCGCTTCCTGCAGCCCCGCCCCACCCTGCAGCAGCCCCCGCCTCTCATCCGCCCCTCCAACCCCCTGCCCCCCCGCCTCAACCCCCGCCCTCCTGCTCCCATGACCCTCTGCGGCAACCCCGGGGGATCAGGTCCAAGCTCCGCCCAGCAGCCCCCCGGCCTGGCCGTCCACCAGTCAGAGACGGCCTCGTCTTCCTCCCTCCACTAAAGGACGTCAGACTGAGTTTCTGTTGAAGAGACAGAAGAAAGAAAATATTCACTCTGAAGCTGTCTGCAAGGCTGCTGCGTTCAGGTGCTGTGGGAAAATCTGAGTGACTTTATTCTTCAAAACAACGTCAGCGACTTTCACCGCTACTGATCAGCTTTTCTACTTTTACCACACGCGAACATAAAGGTGACACATTTACACAAAACCAAATCCAAATCTGAGGGTTTATTATTTGGTGAACAGTATTTTTAAGGGGTTGAAGTTTCCCACAAGACTTACATGCAGCGCACCTGCTGGTGGATGGACACCTGGTTGTAAAATCTAAAAGTCATTGAGTCTTTAGGAATCTATTAAATCAGAGCCTTTTCAGTCAACACTAATCCTCATCAGACAGGTGGCGTCCCACAGGGTTCAATCCTGGGTCCCTTCTTGTTCTCCGTCAGTATGCCTCCACTCGGACATTTAACCACTCAGCTCTACCTGGAAGACATTACACCGCCAGTGATTTAGTCACTCTCATAAGCAGCCTGGTAGATACTAGTTTAAAATGACTTTAAATTAGAAACTTGAATCAGCGTCTTTTCTTACATTAAGAAACGTAACATTTTTATTTATTTCAGTTTACTGTCATGTTTTATAAGTTGTCTTTATCCTCCACCTTCCAGGCTTCACTACATGAGCACTCTGCTGACTTTTGTCTCTTGCTGATTGGTCGGTCCACCACACACCAGTTTGTTCCAAAACAACTTGTCTCAACAAGCACTGGCTGTACTCGCCAAATACATATTCCTGCTCCTCAGAGGATGAACCCTTTAGATTTTAATGACACCGTGATATTTCCTCTAGCGCCACACTCAGGACAGACTTTACATTTTCAGCTCCACTGCTGGTGGGACTCTTAATTGATAAATCATTAGGATGTTGTTTGTTCATATTGTGGCTGAAATTAACTCTGCAGCCTCTAGGGGACGCTAGCGAAACTTAAGTCAAGATCATTTTATTTATATGGCCCAAAATTACAAATTTGGCAAAAGGGCTTTACAGTCTAGAAAGGAAAAACTTGTAACATTAAAAGGATCAGTCTGGTGTTATTCTGTATTTTTCTTATTGTTATTAAATCTCATGTTCAGACCCAAACCAACAACATGAGTCCGTCTCTCAGTCCTGTCTGACTTCCTGTCTGTGGCTCTCAGCTCCGAGCCCATTGGTTCCTGCTGAAGACGTAAATCTTTAAAATCACAAATCTATAGTTTCCTGTTTCAAACAGCTGCTCACTGTAGTTTTTATCAAACAAACAGGAGGAAATAGAGCATTTTTGGGGACTATTTTCAATGGTGGATGAATCCACATTTGGTGCTCTAGTGAATATTTGGGGCAGCAGCAAATGTAGAATATCACCAGACTTGTACTTTAATGCTGTGCCACTAAGACAAAGACGATTGATCCCAGTTTATACGATTTGTTGCCACCCAACATTGCGGCGTCTCCATGGTAACCGGTGGTAAATAACCTCTCTGTGTGACAGCTGGAGCTTAAACTGAAGACCTCGGTGTTGTGATCAGTAGACTTTAGACATCAACGTGTACAGTTTGGTATGTGTTTGAATAATCTGTCCATCCAATCAGCTGTCAGGAACTCGTCAACTAACTCTACATTTGGTTTTATAGTTGATTTGATGCTTTTTTTGAAAAACACTACAGCCTCACCCAGACGTCCTTCACTGTGTGTAAAATGTTCTGGTGATTGTTCTGTTGTTCCTCCACATGTTGGAGATTCATTTTCAAACTAAAAACCTACATTTCATGGCCGTCTGGACTTTATTTATTCTTCTTCCTCTTCCTGGTGCTGCCAGTCTGGACTTGGTGTAAAAAAACAAATCATTGTGAAAGTGCTCTTAATGCTTTTTGGACAAACATGTATCACAGCATTAAATGTAACTGGAATCATCACTGGAGTCCCTGTCGAGTGTTGATGTAGAGATAAAGCTGCTGAGGCGTCCTCATTAAAAACTACATGTGTACCATGTGACTGTTTCCATTCTTACGCACTTCCTGTCTTTACTGGGTTCACCTGCTCAATCTAATGCAGCAGCTTGGCCCTAACGTTTATTATGGTCAGTGTTTTGGTAACATTAAACGATATGTTTATTACCGAGGTCGTAGTTAAAGGTGGTGGAGGTCAGAATATTAGAAACCCCTCTGAATATTATGCACCATCACAAACTACAACAGTTTAATTAACCCCTCGGTGACGTCAACACAAACTGAATATTAAAGGATAAAAGACTTTATGGTGGAGCTGGTGCTACTTTAGTATTTCATTTTATTCTACTTTCTACTGCACTGCATGTGTCTGACAGCTTTAGTTACTTTTCAGATTCTTAATACAAAATATAATCAAATAAATTACCATGTGTTATTATGGATTAAAACATAATTGATTAACAAGCGACCTAATATAAAGTAATAAAACTGAGCAACATTAAAGTGATGAACACGTGAATGCATCAATAATTATAATCCAGTAATATAATACTTTTACTTTTTGTACTTTAAGTATATTTTGTTGCATACTTAAGCAAAGTATTTGTACATGTATTTGAATGTAAAGCACACCGAGATATTTGAAATGTCACCTTGTATTTTGAAGCTGCTCACCTCCGTTATTTAATATGTTACTGGGCGGTTTGATATCATATTTTATTAACATACATGTGTATGAAAAATCTGGGTGACAGTGTGGCTGTCAAAGTGTAGTGGAGTCCAATTTTTCAAAATAAAACCAGGATACTAGTGTGCATGTAAACACACTCACTGGTGCATTAATGATAATAATCTAATAATATAATTTCTGTGATAAACTAACACTGAAAGCTCTGCACAATCAGTACTTTTACTTTTGATACTTGTGGTATATTTCACTGATTCTGTACTTTGACTTGTGATGGAGTATTTTTATTTTACTACTTTTACTTGAGTAAACATTCAGAGTACTTTTCATTACAGTTTGTTTTCTTTATTCATATGTTATTGAAGTGTATTCACTCACTGACAGCAGCAGGTTGTTGATGTTGAAGTCACTTCCTGCTGTTAGAATTTCCTCTTCCGATGCGGCTGCTGTATCGACCAGCAGCCGCTAATCAATACTGATAAGTAATATTGATCTGGCGCGACTGACAGGCAGCAGTGTGCAATCCAAGTGAAAATCCACTAAACACGGACTGTCTGTCTGTGTGTCTGTCTGTCTGTCTGTGGAAAGTGAAAGTAAAGAAGCTCCGGTCCTCCGCGGGAACATCAGCAGTTTCAAACTGATCAGAGGGTAAAAATCTAAATGTTTGAAATGTTCGAACGGTTGTTTGAGTTGTTCAGATGCAGTCAGGCTGCTGCTAGCTGAGTTATTAGTTATTAGCTGAGTTGAACAGAGTGAAGCGGCTGCGGGGATTCCCCTTCAAACACGCAGCACTCCTCACCTGCTGCAGTGTAACTGCTTTTATTGATTTATGTCGCTCTGTTACTGCAGATGATGCTCTTTATCAATACAGTGATATCTAACCGCGCGCCTCTGTGTGTGTGTGTGCGCGCGCGCGTATCATCAGCACGTGTGATTGCACTGACAGGAGCCATTGTGATCATGAGTACTTTTACTTACTTCAACTACTTTCTGCCAATAATACTTACATACTTTTACTGAGTGAGGTTTTTAATGCAGAACTTCTGTTTACATCGTGGTACTTTTACTTAAGTGAAGGATCTGAGTACTTGTTCCCCTCCTGGTGGTGGGGGGGCACGTGGAGTCTGAGATTATTTCCAAATGAATGGCAGTCTAATAAAAATAGAAACTTTAGTACTTACATACTTTAGTTTATGATAAAATGTTTAATTTGGAGCTCTGGGTTTTATCTGTGGTTGATGGTTAATTCCTAAATGTACATTTTAAAATAGATTCGGTGAATTTGTTTAACCAGAAAATCATGCAAAAGAGTTTGCACACGTTTTCAGCCCTGAGCAGTGCCTGCAGGTCTTCCTCTCAGGCTGCAGGTACAGCTTCCACCAACCAGAGGGTAGGGCAGTAGGCTCTGTCTAGCCTGAGAGTCAAAATGCGGGGCAAACAAGTTTGCAAACACTTTGCTGCACCTGCTGTGACGCCACAAGACAAATTCAAATGTAACGTGGAAAGACAAGATCTAGAGCACACAGTTAGAGGAAGAAGGTTTATGTGGAAAGGTTGTGTGCTGCAGACCTCACCTGTCTACGTCCTGCCTCAGGTGAGTATTGAGGAAGCAGGTTTGACCTTAAAGTTGGCTGATGTTCACCTTTAAAATGATGTAACATTAGTATATAAACACTTGACATTTCTATATTACCAGCACGAATACAACCAGGAAGCAGAGAGAAACAGTTTAGGTAAATACCAACCAATAAGGAAACCAGGTCACAATGTGTGTGACGATATAATAATATAATTTAAAAAAGGACAGTACACTAAACAGCTCAGCAACAACGACAGGCAGCTTTAAAGAATGAAAATCATCTTTAAAAGATGTTTCAAAACCTAATGACGTCTTTAAAATCACCTGCAGACTGATGGCAGCAGCAGATTCAAAGCTGGGAGGATCTGGGGAGTCCAGTTTGCAGTCTGAGGAGTCTGTGAGGAGGTCAGAGGAGTCCAGGCTGGGGTCCGAGGAGTCCAGGCTGGGGTCCGAGGAGTCCAGGCAGAGGTCGACGGGCCCCGTCAGCTCCTGGGGGTCGGAGCTAACCTCCATCCAGCACTCCCTGAAGTTTGTGTTGACGCTGAAGGAGGAGTTTGTTTGTCCCGTCTGCAGAGGAGTCGTGCTCAACCCTCAGCAGAACTCCTGTGGACACATCTACTGCTTCCACTGTCTCCAAGGACTGTTGTAGGAGCCAGTCCACCTTAAAACACACTCACACTGACACAGTCCACCTTAAAATACACTCACACTGACACAGTCAGCTGTCTGTCTGATACCACCTGTACGGCAGGTGTGTTGCACCTGCTGGCCATGTCCTGGGTCAGTCGGGGGTTTGTTGGTCTGAACATCAGTCTGCTCTGGGTTTCAGGGAGAGTTCGTCACCGTCCAGCCCAGTTTGTCCAGTGGACGGAGCTGTGATCACACCAGCTGAGGTCAGAACCAAACCTTCAGCTGCACACTCACACTTACCTGCACGGACTGTGAACACAACATCAACATATCAACACCTTTATAAGTTTATAAGTTACGGGTACAGGAACAGGTACAAGAACAGGTTCAGGGTCAGGTTCAGGAACAGGTACAGGTTTTAGGTTTCAGAGGCTGGAAAGCAACATTGACAATCTGGCTACTGACTGGGGAATGGGACTGGGGAATGAGACACAGGTGAGCAGGTGCATGTGACAGGTGGTAAAGTATGAGGGCATCTGGTGGACAGGTGGAGGATGGCAATGACAGTAAGCCTGGGGAAGTGGGGCTGAAGGGAGGGACAGAGAGGCAGCCGTCGTGACACGTGGAGTTGTGTTTGTGTCACCTGATGAATCCAGTCACTACCAGAGACACCCAACACACTGTTTCACAGTCATTTCATACATTGTTAATATATAAATTTGGAATATAGCCGCTTTAAGTGATAAGACATAATTGCTGAATAATGAAACCTTCACTGGGCTTTGCTCTGTCACTACCATCAGGTCCAGATTTCTTGTAGCGCTGTAGAAACATCGTCTTCTGTGTTTAATACAAAAGAGAGCATTAGTTGGAGTGGCCACGTCTGATCTACCTGTTCTTAGAGCAGGTGTTTGTGCTACTTGGTAGCTTCCACAGTAAAGGCTGTCCGCGCCATACCTCCTGATTGGACTACTCAGTTTGGAAAGACATCAGTGTCTGTCAATGTCGACTATGGAAAAGTTCAAGATCAAGAGTTTTCTCCCTGCAGGTTTTCCAGGACAACTGCTGCAAACGAGAAATCTCCAATTTATTAGTGTACTGCACCAACTCCCCAGCATGCACCTCTGTCGTCACACTACACCATCTGCAGGTAAACTTCATGAGCCAACAGTCCAGCCTGACAACTCATGTTTAATGGATTATTATGTGCGAATATGTACAGAGCTGATGTTTAGGGTCCCAGCTCTGACCTCGTCACTCCCCATGAGGATCCATCAACAGCAGATATTGGGGAGTGACGGTAATACACTCTACTTGTATTTTCTGCTATGTGGACTGGCAGCACCAACTGCCGTGTGGTCCTTCCAATACTAGGCACCTTGAACATGAGGGGAATATACTACACTGTGTAATATCCTAATAAATAGATAAATCTGATCCCAGCAGTCCACCTGAGAAACACATTAAATCCCTGTTTCGTGGCTCGGAGCAGACAGAATCTTCTCCGGGCTCATGAAGCTCTCTGACGGTTTGTTTTTTCTTCCATCATTTCATCCTCTGCAGGAGCACCTGAGGTCGTGTCAGTATGAGCAGCTGCAGTGCTGCAATACAGGCTGCAGGGCGGTGCTGCAGAGGAGATACCTGCAGGAACACCTGACCAACATCTGTCCTCACCGCATGGAGCCCTGCCCACACTGCCAGCAACCGCACCGACTCAGCCTCATCCAGGTAAAGTCATGTCCAGACAGTGTGGTTCCAGGTGGGTTTAAAAGTCTGTTGTAGATATACAGCGAGTAAACAAACGGTCCTGGTACACATGGTGGCCTGATGGTTCAGTCCTCTGCTTGGTCCGGCTTTCTCAGGATAGGCTGCTTGTTTGGTGCAAATAAAGAAACAAGTTTGGATTTCATTCTTACACTGGGATCTGTCACTTCATGTCAGGAAAGGATTTCTACCCTGAAACCAGAAATTAAGTCACCAAGGAGTGACTAAAAATACTGTATTTCCACTAAAAATACAGTACGCGTTACCATGTGACCACCCATTTGAATCATGAAGCTTGAGTCCTGGTCATGTGTTTGTGGTGACTCTCTGTGCTGTAGGATCATGTGCAGAGCTCCTGTCCGGAGGTGGAGGTGAACTGTCCCAACAGCTGCTCCCAGAAGGTTCCCAGACACAAGGTGAGCTCATTCACATCATAAACCTGTAGATACAGTGATTAGACGACTTTGGCTGAGTTTTGGCACCAAACGGCCAAATGTGAGCCGGCTCTGGTCCAGATTTGGCTCAGTTTTAGAGGTGAGGACATTGAAGTTTGCAGCTGTTTGAATCTGCCTCTTGTCTTCCAGCTGACAGAGCACAGAGAGTCGTGTCCTGAGGTTCACATCGACTGTTCTTATAAGCGGTTCGGCTGCTCTGTTCAGGTGGGTTCATCTAAACAAGCAGCAAAACACCACAGTGCTGACATGAGTGACTTAATACCCTCTTTCCACCAGATCAGCTCTGGTTCTTGAACTGGTTCCGTTCAGGATTCTTGGAACTTTGGTGATATCTAGAGAACCGGCCCACGTTTCCACCAGTTTTGAGCTGAACCATTGTAATCAAGGATGCGTCATCAACGGAGGGTGTTGCACAACGGAAGTAAACAGTAGGAGCAAGATGGCGGATGGCATTGATGACCTGCGAGCTTTTGTTCTGTTATTACAGATATTTGTTTTTGGACCAACTATTAATGATAAGAAGACATAGAAGCATGTTACCATAGTAACCAGAGATCATTGTTCCTTCTCCATCCTCTCTTTCCAACCTGGAGAACAGGACACGCCCACTGATGGCGTCATGGTTCGCACTTCAGGTCGAGGTGGCCGCACTTTTCGGGTTCTGAACCAATTTATTTTTCGAAAATGTCGAATGCTTCAAACGGTTCAAAATTAGGTGCATGAACCGGAACGGAAGCCGTTCCATGTTGGTGGAAAAGGGGGTATAACTGATGAGGCAACAGACAGAGCTCCCTGTGTTCATTACCTGACAACAAGTGTTGTGTCCTGCAGGATAAGAGAGGGAAAGTGAAGCTGCATGAAGACGCTGCTGTCAATCATCACATGCTGCTGGTCCTGAGGAGTAACACCCACCTGGAACAACAGGTGCGTCTAATAAACTCACCTGATATTCTGATTCATAACGCATCTGAAGACAAAGATGGGAGGACATCCAGTGAAGCCTTTGATTAGTGCTTTACATTGTTACTGTTATTACAGTGACCCCAGATGATTATCAAGCTCATCATTTTGTCACATGTCTGAAATCTCTGTGTGAAATATGAATGGAATAATATAATAATATAAAATATGAGCTTATATAGGATATACCATGAGGACTAAAAATATCTGTATTAGACTCAGCTTTGTGAATTTTGGTCTTTTACTTTTTCATATTTGAAAGCTGCACCAATCTGCCACGATGACAAAAGAAACTATAATGAGAACATTTCTCATTTTAACAAGATATTTTTTACGTTATAGTATTTTTCTCATTATTACTTCATACCTGAAGAATGAAACATCAGTCTCTATTTTGGTGAATAAAAAATACTCTCATTAGTCTCCATTGTCTTAAAATTAATGTATTTATTCACAAAACTGGTACCAGGAAACAGAGCCCACACAACAGAGGTGGCATGGAGTTCCAATCGTTCCAACTTCAGTTATACCCAAGAAACAAGGTCACAGGTGGAGGTGTGCATCTCTCCTTAGTTATCTGGTCTAAACGACACAATGCCCGTCTCCATCTAGCGAATCAAGAAATTGAGACATGGTTTCATAATCTTTCTGACTAGACAGTGGAACTGCTCTCACATGCTTGGCAGAATAGGTAAAAGGCAGAAACACATACATTTGATCTAAAAGTAATCTTTTCTACCACAATACCAACTATTCCATTTGTACAGGAAATGTTTCAACATATCAGTTTAACTTGTCATATTATGAAACTTTGTCATTACTTCACAGAATGAACGGTGTGTTGTTTAAATGAGAAAAAGATCCGGTCAGTGCCTTCAGAGAGGACACTGCTTTAACTGCAAGTTATACCTGCTGATATTCGTCGATATTTCTGACTTTAAACTGTGACAGGAGTGCTTACCTCTGACTGTTGTCTCCTCGGCCAGGTGGAGGTTCTCCAGGAGGAGGTGCAGCTGAGGCAGCAGGAGGTCCAGACAGACAGTTTACTGCTCGCTGGCCTGCAGAAGAAAATCAGACCGCTGCTGCAACAGAACAGCAGCCATGAACACATCGTCTCTACAGCTCAGGTCAATACACACTTTGATTCACTGTCACTTCTCTGATCAGCTCTGATAATCCTGACTTTACCTTCTCTTTTCTAAATCCATCCATCCTCTGCTATGAAAACCTTCTTCAATCGTTCATCACAGCCTCTCAGTTCCTAAACACTTGTGCAAAAATCTTAATTCACATGTTCTGGTGTCTTTACAAATCATGACAAATGGGATTTCATTCATAAGCCAGAAACTTAGGGTTTACGCTGAGCATTATTAAACTATGTTACCTCTGTCTGTCTGTGTGCTCAGAGAACTCTGAGCAGGCAGGAGGACGTCCTGTCCACCGTCCAGCTGGACGTCCAGCAGGTGTCTCGGGGACTCGGTCCTGGTCTGGAGGAGCTGGAGCAGCTCAGAAAGTCTCTGGAAGCTGTGATCCAGGAAGTGTCGGCAACCGAGGCCCTCAAAGAACACCTGGGTAACAAAATCTGCCTCTATAAACCTGCTTTAAATGAGTAATTCACAGAATGACTGTCTGTACTGAAAACACCTGTTTGTTTTTAAAGGAGCAGGTTTTTTGCGCACAACCCCAAAATTGGTGTTTCCTGTTGCCAGAAGATGCAGTTTACAGTCCGGTATTCTTTGAGGTTTAGAACTTTGCACAACATTTCAGTGAATGCTGTTGGTATTTTCAGGAACTTTGGAGGAGAATCTGAAGCATCACTCGGGTCTCCTGGATCTCCACGCCGCTCAGCTCAGTCGCAACAAGCAGCACCTGCAGGAGCTCGAGGCGACATCCTACGACGGCAGACTGATCTGGAAGATCGACGACTTCAGGAACAGGAGGGAAGCCGAGGCCAAAGGTCAGCCGCCTTGCTTGAGCAGCGTGCCATTCCACACCGGACGCTGCGGATACAAAATGGCCGCCAAGGTCTATCTGAACGGGGACGGGGAGGGAAGAGGGACTCACCTGTCCCTCTATGTTGTCCTGATGCCGGGGGACTTCGATGCTCTGCTGCCGTGGCCTTTCAGACAGACCGTGTCTCTGTCTGTTCTGGATCAAAGCGGTGCCGGTAACCACCGGAGTCTCAGCTTCAGACCTGACCCGACATCCAAGAGCTTCCAACGACCTGCCGCTGAGTCCGTCAGCAATGTCGCTGTTGGATTTTCATGCTTCATTCCCCTCAACAAGCTAGAAACTCCCCAAAACGCTGCGTATGTCAACGAAGACACGCTGTTTGTCAAAGTGAGGGTGGACATGGCAGGTTTAGATCAGCTGTAAGCATTTGTGCTCCAAGTTACTGCTGATGATTTGAGTTCTTTGTTGTTTCTTTGAACTTTGGCACCATCTGGTGGTCATTTCAGGAATGACACTGTGGTAGGCAACAATGCTGCACAGACTGACACATTTTTCACTGCGATTGTCGTCTTCTTCTGCAAAATATGTCAGAATAACTTGAAAGAAGTTTAATCACATAAAAAAATCTACATGTTGTAACTTTAAAGGAATAGTTTGACATTTTGGGAAATACACTGATTCTCTTTCTGAGAGTTAGATGTTCAGGTTGAAGCCACTCTCATCTAGAAAGAGAATAAGCCAAAATGTCTTTTCCTTTAAGCTTTAGGATCATCTCAGGGATCGTTTGGATGTCTGACCCACAGATACTCCAACAAACACTGTGTTACTGATAATTATTTAATGCCCATTATCTTGAGATCATGAATTAATTATCTGAGAATAACTATCAGTGCTCAGATCAAGTTATTAAGTCTGTTATGCTGAGATCAGGATTTAATGATCAGGTTATGTGCAGATATTAAACAGTTTAGTATTGATCAGAAGTTAAATGGCTCATTATCTGACGATATCAGGCTGTCGTACTTCTCTTCTGTCCAGGTCTGTTTCATCATGGAGTTGTTTCTCTCAGCGTGGAGACAAAGAGGGTAGGTTGATTTTGTCTCCATCACTTTTTAAAAGCATCATTTGTTAAATTGTAAAAGTAGCACCAAGAAATGTTAACGCTTTGAGAAGGTTTATTTGCACAATAAGAAAACAGTGTACATATAAAAGAAACAAATGTGCACCGTCCAATGATGTATATGGATGACTGTTACTTGAGTGGTCGACGTCGTTGTGTGTTTTATGCTGAGTATTTTCGTATTGTCACTCTGTAGTAGCCGAGGCTCTGTGCCCTTTCGATGCTCCGTTATGCAACTGTTTTCCCGATGCGCTGTAATTATCGACTCTGACCTCATACCGACCCCATTACATCACCTAAAAGCGCTGTGTATTATTTCAAGTTAATAATGAAGTCATTATCTTTGGAGAAAGGAAAAAGTATTTGCACCAAAACAAAAAAAAAAAACAGTTATTTCAACAAAATGACGATGAAGTTGTGATCACAAGATAAACAGTCTGTCCACAAGAGCTGAAATACAGGAAGTTATTTCTACATGTTAATGTGGCGGCTGCTGTAGACAGATTCTACTGTTCATCTATTGTTCTTAGTTATTAATTCTACAGCATGTAATGTCTACACAAGAGGCCGTCCGTTCAATACACGATTACTGCTTCCATTATGAAGTCTCACTCAAAAATACCCCAACACTGTCTGTTCAGTGGACAGAAATTAATTCAGTGGGCTGAACTGAAGATGAAATGTGAGGCGAAAAGAAAAGATGAGGAGTTACAGAAAATCCTGGTTTCTGATTGGCTGCCAGGTCAAAACCAAGACTTAGTTTGATTCCTGTCACGTTCAGGTTAGTGTGGTTTCACAGTGTGATCACCCCTCAAGGTCTGAAGCAAAGAGAAACCAATGATCACACATGGATGCAATGTATCAGCCCCGATATCGACTTTCTACATTGATCCGGTATCGACAGAGAGAAAGTGGGATTGTTGTGTCGCTAACAAAGAGAATGAGGTTCTCAATGTTTCTGTGAAAGAGACGACTCAGGGTTTTAAATAAAGTCTTCTTTTATTAAATAAAGTCTGATAAAGGTGGTTTCTTTTTCACTAATGTCTCTGACTTTACACCGTCTTTTATCCTGTTCAGTCCTAAATCTATGTGACGTGTATACTCCGCAGCCTCGGACTATCTAATTTAACTAATTCAGTGTTTCAGATATTACCAATTCATGCAACTGTTTACTTTGTTAAATACAAAATGTGTCCATTTTAAAGGCTAGAAGATCTCACTGAGGTCAAACAGCTGTACATTTCTTTCATTTAGATGCTTTTTTTAAAGGAGCTGTAGTGTCAGTGTGTGACTGGACTCAACTGTTACCGCTTTTCCACCAAGGCCGGTTTGGAGCCGGTGCCTGATCTCGAACCAGTTCTTCATGTTTCAACAGCCAAAGAACTGCCAGAAAACTGGTTCCAGAGCGGCACCAAAACTTTGCTGGTCTAGAACCAAGAACCCCTTACGTCAGGTGCTGGGGTCTGGATCTTCGTGACCAACAAGACCAACTTACGTTCAGTGTTAATAAGAATCAAAACGTGTTGGATAATTGTCTTTCGTCTCAAACATAATTGCCGTCCATAGCGGTCACTATGAGCAACCAGCCAGGAGCAACACAGTAAAGAGACGATGCAGTCTGCCATTGTTGCTTCCGTATACAGTGACGTAATGACGACGCTCTTTTACTCGTGGAAAAGCAAACCGGTTCTTAGAAGGTTTACAAGTTGAACCAACTCCAAACCAGCACCAGCACCAGCCCAGAACTAGCACTAGGTTCGCGTTGGTGGAAAGGGGGTACGTGTGGAAGTCCTCTATAGGTTTGGTCCAGCAAGGAATGAATTGTAAGGGGCCGGTAAATATACTGCAGGGCTGATGAGGGAACAGGTGAACAGGTGGAAGTGAGAATCAGGTGACTGGGGCAGGAGAGAGAGTCTGAGGGCACCTGGTGGAAGGATGAAGAATGGCAGAACAGGCAAAACAGGACCAATTTACATATTTAATGTAAATCAACCTTGTCCAGGTCAGTCTCTCTCAGTGTCACTCAGGTGTTTATCACTCCGTCACCGTCAGTGTCTGCAGTCTGTAATGTTTGTCATCCTTTAGGTCAGACAGCAGCTGCAGACCTGATTCTCCTGGATGACTCTTGCTCAGCTCCAGGTCTCTGAGATGTGAAGGGTTCGACCTCAGAGCCGAGGCCAGAGACTCACAGCTGCTTTCTGTGCACTCCGACAACCTGACAGAGAAAAACTTTATTACCACAGTAACAGAAAATACTGCTTTCTTTACGGCTGTCCAGTGTGTAAAATAACACGTTCCTCTGCTGTCTCCTGTGGTGTACCCCAAGGCTCCGTCTTAGGCCCCATTTTATTTTCATTATACATGCTTCCACTGTAGTCTGCTTTTAGAAAATACAACATCCTTTATCATTTATATGCTGACAACATGCAGCTATACTTGCACATGACCCTCAGTCTCTTTTAAGTTGTCTTGAGGATGTGAAATACTGGACAAACATTTTCTCCTTCTTAATGAGAGTAAGACAGAAGTCCTTATTATCGGTTCACTAGTGGTATAGACAATTTTCCTGGGCCTTTGTGTTCAAATGTTCACACACATGCCAGAAATCTGAGTGTAACTATTCCTTTAAACCACCATAATACTCAAGTTTTAGTTGTAAGTTTTGTTAATGACCCAGATGAAGCCATACAGGTGACTGAAACATGTTGCAGTCTGAGTCTGACTAACACTGATCCAAAAGTAAAAACTAGATCAATTATATTGGTCAATTTACAGAACTGGTGCACAGAGAAGAAAGAATTACATAAAATGTTTATTAAAAAAAACTCACCTCAGTATCTCCAGTCTACACTGCGGCTTCCTCAGCCAGTCAGAAAGCAGCTTGACCCCCTGGTCCATCAGTTGGTTGTAGCTCAGGTCGAGCTCTTTGAGAGCAGAGGAGCCGCTGAGGGCAAAGGTCAAAGACCGGCAGCAGGCTGCCGTTAACGTGCAGCATTTCAGGCTGGAATGAGAGTTAAATACAGTTTGTTTTGTGTTCTAACTTTTTGTGGAAGTGTATCTGAAAGAAAAGTTATATTGTTAGATGGGACCATGACTGAGGTAACAACAGATTTCTTGATTGTTTTTAGATTTTTTTTTAATCAATTTGGATGAATCTTCATGAGTTTTAGCTCTAAATTCACCCTGTTCTTTGTGGGTCTGTGTAAATACCTTAGTCCAGAGTATCACACCAACAACTGGCCAGGTTGTAAACCATGTTTGTATACTGCACAGAAACGCTAAATAGGGGACTTTAAGTGGTGAGTTTTAGTGCGAAAATGGCCCTAAATACCTGAATACTATCTCTACACACCTGAATGTGTGACAGGTGTCGCAGGGCAGCATTTCTTTCACTTTTATTCAAAGTGTGATAATGGCCACAACACTCACTTCAGTGTCTCCAGTTGACAAAGTGGCTCTGCCAAGAACTCAGAAAGGTTTTCGACACCATCGTCTCCCAGGTCATTTCTTGCCAGATCCAAAACTCTCAGGTGGGCCGGGTTTGACTTCAGACTGGAAGCCAGCGCAGCACAGCCACTGCGTGTAAACCGACAGCCAGCCAGTCTGTTGGGGAAAACAGTTTTAACTTATAGGAGGGAACATGCAGCGGCAGCTCCACACCCTGACCTCTGACCCAGCAGCTAAGCTTATGGGATGGACGAGTTAACTCTGATGTCATTTAAATCAGCACATATTTGTCAACCTGCCAAATGCCCTGACCCGATGACTACACACCTATATAAGGAAATAATACAGAAATGGGCCAAAACCAAGCCCCCAGGAAGTGCGCCAGGCTTTGAAGCCAATTTGACACAGTGGCCAAACCGTGTAATTACAACTTCCGGGTCCGTCACGTGATGCACACTGGCCCCAAGAGACTTTTTCCCACAGACTCACATTGTGAAAGAGACGTCTATAAATCAGAGGATCTTTTTTTTTTTTGAGGTACAACAACTAGCCAGTATGAACACTTAAACAGCCCTTATTTAAATCATGATGTCCTAAAAGTTGTAAAATGCATAAAATGCTAAATCCAGAGTTACAGAGTCACTGTGGTTCAGGTGAGTGAGCCTGAGACGGAGTGGCTGGGAGGCGGGGCTGAAGGAAAAGCTAGTGCGCTCGCTCTGTGGGCCGCACGATGTGGAAGCTATGTGGAAGATCCAGGTCATTTTATACCCGGGAAGTCAAACTTTTTTGACTTCATGCGCCACTGAGCAGCTTTCATAGGAATGAACGGGGCCCCGCCTCCAACGCTGGATCCAGTTCTCTTTATACATCCATGGCCAAAACACGAGCTTCCTTATTTTTAAATTTGAGCTCTGTAAATGACCAAACCTCACACTTGCTTCTAAAGCATGCCAGCTAGCTGTAACTTAGCTACGCTGCATGGATCTGGTGTTGGTTGCTTCGTAACGTTAGCTGATGAAGGCTGGCTGATAAATTGGCTAGCTTGCTGTGAAAATGGCAAACTAGCCAATTTACCAGCCAGATCAGCCCCTGGATGAATTAGCTGATGTTATTCACTCAAGACAGTATTTTCCTACGTTAGCTAGCTAGCAGTTTGTCCGCGTTAACAAGCAAGCTACATGGACTTTTGTGTTGTGGTGGGTGCCGGTCATTTGTTGACATTAGCGGACTCAATTTCTAAGCTAACGTTAGCTAGTGTTGCACACTGTTGGTACTGTAGGGGAGCTGAAGGGAGGCAAGGCACTCGGGAACGTCACATCCTTTGGATTTTCCCAGAAAAACCGTCCCGAGTCCTTTACACAGAAATCAGTCCACAGGCTGCTATAGGCAACCGAGAAAGTCGGGGAAGGTCACATTTTTTAAGTTACATTACAATCTGTTCACACATTGGAAATACAAAGCGATTAGTACATGTAAACTGCTACCTATGGTACCTTTAAGTATGAGGACTGTCTCACCTCAGTGTTTCCACTTTGCAGTTTGGATCCTTCAGCAGAGCAGCGATCTCCATCACTCCGGCATCACCCAGGTTGTTCCCTCCCAAGTCCAACTCCCTCAGCTGGGAAGGATTCGAAGCCAGAGCTGAGGCCAGAGCTGCAGCACACTCCGTTTGCAGCTTTGTATTAAAAAGACTTCACAAAAAAAGTTAATGTTTTTCAGTCTTCTTTTTCAAAGTCCCAAAGGTCTACCAAGCAAATGTTTAGAATAGCACAGAATATGTTTAAATACATAGAGAAAGAGACAATTGATACAGGGCCAGGACATGTTTAGCCTAACTTAGCACAAAGACTGGAAGCAGGGGGAAACTGCTAGCCTAGCTTAATCAAATGTAAGAAAGAGTAGCCTTCTAACAACTCCTGTCTAGCTATTAAACTAGTCATCGGTCCGTCCTGGTTGTATGTATGTATTTATGTTTATTAGTGTCATGTTGTTGCATGTAAATTCACCTTTGTTCTGGAGGCTCACATAACGCACACTCTGTGGAAACAAATGTCCCCTTTGGGGCACAAAAGAATCTGTCTACCTATCTGTAGTCAGCTGGGTTTAGTTGACAGTAGAAAATCAGTAGTTATATTTAGTGAATTTAAAGAGTGGTGTGAGTTTTACCTTTGCCAAAGCTTACCATAATCTCTCCAGCTGGCAGCCAGGATGCTTCAGAAAGCCAGAGAGCTGAGCAACTGCCTGACCTCCAAAACTGTTCCTGCTCAGATCCAGGTTTTTCAGGTGAGATGGGTTCAAGCTGAGAGCTGAAGCCAGAGGTTTCCCTGTGATGCCACACCCACATAACCTGCAGGCAGGATAGAAGACACCTGACTCTGAACTCTCCAGTGCAAACTTTTGTCAGCTACTGGTGACGTGGCCATGAAATTTGCTGCAGATAGTCACAGTCCACAGACGATGAATCCTATTCATTCCCCTCAGGGCAAAATGTCCACTTGTACACAAGAATCTTATGGACCGGTTGCTATGAAATGTCCTGATCCTGATGAACCCTTTAGATTTTAATGACCCCATGACCTTTCCTTAAGCGGCCTTTATATTTTAGCTCCACTGCTGGTAAGACTCAGAATAGCAAAATCATATGTCGTTAACATTTTACCTCAGTGTTTCCAAAGAGCATTTGTTGAGAACTTCGGAAAGTAGCTCCAGTCCTTCATCATGAAATTTATTCATGCTGAGATCCAGCTCTCTCAGGTGGGAGGGGTTTGAAGCCAGACCACTGGCCAAAGATTGGCATCCCTTTTCTGTAATGCCACATTCTTTCAAACTATACAAAAAGAAACAAAAAGTGTGTTATGGTTTATACACCATGTGCCACATTTATTGGCCAAAAAAGAAGCACAGATTCCTGATGGTCTCATCAGGCTTGAATCTAAATTGCTGATTTCTTTTTGGAATCTGGAGGAAAGCATTTTATTCTCTAACATGGTCATGTAGTAATGGAAAATTCAATGTTACAGAACAGTACGTGCTATAGACAATTAATAGCCACCAAATATGTGTACAGTCTTTCCTGCCACATGTAGTTAAAATATTGAATTCATGGCTTACTATGCTTTACATGCTTTATTTACAAACTACATTTTGCAGCATTTAGTATTTCTTAATAAATGCACCTATATATTTAAGTCACATGGTTTGTTAATGAATTGTTAATGATTTTTAGTTTATTTATGCTGCTGTGAAGCCAAGGACACGTTTCTACATGTGGACAGTTTGTTTTCTTCTACCCTTTTTTTGGATAATTATTCATGTTCGGTCCTGTTGCAGTATGAACTAAAACAGATGTGCAGGGTAACAATCTCATGAGTCACGTCATACCCATCTTTGCTTCATCTGTTACAGTCTGAGATTCCCATTTGTGAATGAATGGCGGCATCAGTTAATCAGCAGGTCTTTCTACTGTTGTATGTTTCCTTTTTAATGATGAGGCCAGACTCAGTGTCTCATGAATGATATGGGATGGAAAGCCAGAGATTACCACAATTTCTATTTACAGAATCATTATTCTATGATTTGGCCATTTTTGGCCTCCTGACTGGAGTTGCATGTAGGTGACATGGCTTCATTTAGTTGGGAATAGAAAAACTATGTTGCTCCATGCAGCTTTGAGGTGTTCACACTACTTAGAAAATATCAGACTCAACTGTTGGAAATCAGAAATGGAACATTTGTATGGTTAATAAAACAGACTTAGGAGTCGTCTTACTTTAGGGGAGTTTTAACCAACTGCACACCAATTTAGAAATTTCGTCAGAGTCAGATGAGATTATGGATATTTTCATCTCTGTGTGTCTAGTTCATGTGTGATAGGTCCCGAATGTGTTTAGCTTAGCTTAGCACAAAGAATGGAAGCAGTGGGAAACTGTTAGCCTAGCTCCATTAAAAGTGAAAAATTCCACCTTTTAACTCCAAAGCTGTCTGATTTACATGTTGTATCTTGTTAGCTACACAAGCTAAACAAGCTAGTCAGCACTCCATCCTGCAGTCAGCTGGGTTTAGTTGATGTTAGGACAGAGATCAAACCAACAACCCCACTTTGAGTTCAGGACTTTAGAGATGCTATTGTTAGCTCCAACGCTAACTGCTGCTGAAACTCCTTTTTTAAATTTCTCTTTCTACACCTGTTCATTAAACAACATGTAAATCAGACAGACTTGGAGTTGTTGGATTGTTTCTCTTAAAGGAGCTAGATGTCCTCCTGCTAAAAAATGTTGGATTAGTTTGAACTTGTTTAAAGATGGGAAATGTGCATGATCACCATTAGATATGAGACATCTGAAGGGAAACTCCTATTGTATGTTCACTGTAACATCTACTACATGAAAGAAAAGAGAATTACTTCCAGTTTAAGTGTCCCACGGTCCTTATTACTTTTTCTTATTACTATTATTATTGTACTCTTACCCGAGTCTCTGGAGTTTGCAGTTGGGACTTTTTAGACCAGCAGAGAGGTCTGTCATTCCAGAGTCTTGCAGTTTGTTTCTGCTCAGGTCTAACTTCTTCAGACCACAAGACTCCAAGCTGAGAACTGATGAAATATACTTGCAACATCTGTCAGTGAGGTTACAGTCACTCAGCCTAAAGTGAAAAACAAAATGACTGTTGACATTTTGCAAACACTCTGTCCTTCTACACTTAAACACAACCCGAGAGCTTCAGAGCAGGTGGTTTTCTTGAGGCCAGATACTGTACTTACAAAGCTGTCTCTGATGCTTTGAGCACTTGCAGCAGCCTCTCTAGAACTTCATCTGATCCGTAGTATTTCTTCAGGTCAAAGACATCCAGCTGTTCATTGGAAACAAGCAGCACATAGGCCAGAGCTGACCAATGTGCAGGTGATATTTTACTAACATCTCCTGAGCTCAGGTACTTTTGGACTTGATCTACCAGAGACTGGTCACCCAACTCATTTAAACAGTGGAATAGATTGATACTCTTGTCGGTGTAAGACAGTTTCTTGATCTTCTCGTGAATGTATCTGATTGTCTGCTGGTTGTTCTGTGGACGTCTCCCTTTAAATCCAAATACTTTCTGCAGAAGCTCCTGATTTTTGTCCTGTGACAGACCGATCAGGAAGCGCAGGAACAAGTCCCATTGTCCATCTTTGCTGACCAAAGCCATATCCACTGCGTTCTTGTGGAGGAGGATGACAGGAAGTTCTCCTTTCTCTGACGCCACTTTCACACTTGTCTGGCTAGAAAGTAGATTTTCTCCGCAATCTATGGAGGTTTCTAATACATACAGAGCTGCAAGAAACTCCTGAACACTTAGGTGTATAAAAGAGTAAAGCTCTTGTTTGTGAAGACCATATTCTTTTCTTATGATCTTTGTACAAACTCCTGAATAAACTGCAGCTTGTTCCAGATCAATTTTACAGCTTTTCAAGTCATTTTCATAGAAGATTATGTTGCGCTCCTGTAGCTGTTCAAATGCCAGCTTTCCCAATTTCATGATCACATCTTTGTCTGTTTCACCTTCCTGATAATCCTTCTGGTGTTTCAGCTTTGTCTGGATGATCAGGAAGTGTGTATACATTTCAGTCACAGTCTTGGGCAACTCACCTTTGTGAGTTTCTTGTAGGAGACTCTGGAGAGCTTTGGCTGAAATCCAGCAGAAGACTGGGATGTGGCACATGATGTACAGACTTCTTAGTGGCTTTGACTGAAGATGATCAAAGATCTTCTGAGCCATGACCGTGTTACCAACTTCCTTTTGAAAGTACTCCTCCTTCTGCTCATCATTAAAGCCTCGTACCTCGGTCACCCTGTTGATGAACTCGGAGGGAATCTTAGTGGCTGCAGCCGGTCTACTTGTGATCCAGACTGAGGCTTTGTGCAGCAGTTTCCCTGTGATTAAGTTGGTTAGTAGGACGTCTACTGTTGTAGTCTTTGTAACACTGCGGCACATCTCATTTTTCTCAAAGTCCAGAGGGAATTTGCTTTCGTCCAGGCCGTCAAAGATGAACAAAACGCTTGAATTGTTGTAGCCTGACGTTTCCAAATCCTTCACTTCTTCAAAATAGTAACCTATTAATGTCATAAGACTCCACTTATCTTCACTATCTTTTATTAAATTCAAGTCTCTGAATGTGAATGGAAATATGAACTGAGTAGTTTGGTTTGCTTTCCCTGCTGCCCAGTCCTGAGTAAATTTCTGCACAGCGACAGTTTTTCCGATGCCAGCGATTCCCTTTGTCAGAACCCTCTGTGGAGGGTTTTCTTCGTTTGATAAAGGTTTAAAAATGTCATTGAGGTGGATTTTCCTCTCTTCACTCGTACACCTTTTACATTCTAATTCAATCACTTCGTGTTCCCTATTAACCTCCCCACTGCCTCCTTCTGTGATGTAAAGCTCTGTATAGATCTTGTTTAAAGGAGTCGATGATCCGTCTTCCTTTGTTCCTTGAGACAGATTCTTTGTTGTATTTTCAAGGTAAGATTTTAGTTCAGCTTGGCACCTTTGGATGTTTCCTGAAAGATGAATAAAATCAGTTACATGAATATCATTTATTTTTTAGTATTCTTCCAAGTTAGCAAACACTGTATGTATGTGTGCTAGGTTTACAGACAAAACTCAAGAACCAGACCCAAACCACACCGGGTCCAGACTTGAGTGTACCTTGGTTTTGGCTCAGAAAAACAAAAGTAAGGTGAACTTTTTCTTCATTTGGTCATATGTCTCAGCACAATACCTTCAGTTTTGGGAGAAACGCCATTTGTCTGGTCTGTCCTGCCAGGAGAGTGGACTGAAACAGAAACATGCAACATCTCTTGAGAAATGCATAATAATTAAAGTCATATCAGTAGTTAAGCATTTTAAGCAAGTTAAGCAATCAAACATAAAAAAGGTAATTCAGGGTAAACATTTACCATATGTGTTATTGACATTGACGGTTAGATGAGCGTCCCTTTCTGCATGGACGCCAGTAAACTGAGGTGTGTTGACGACACTTCCGTTCTGAGCGGTGACTGTCGTGCTTCCTGCTTCCCTCTGAGTTTCAGCTGATTGAGAACAGACAACGAATAAAGCTTGGTAAAACTGTGACTGAAACACATTTAAATTTAAATTGACCAGACAATATTTGTTGGACTTTTCTTGGCCTACAGAACTAAGAAGGTAAAAATGTGACTTCAGTCTCTGTGTCTTTGCTGCCAGATTAATTTGCAAGTATCAAAAAAACGTTTTTTTTTAGTGACAACTGCTTCCTAAGCTCAGAGAATCACCGGCTTGACATGTTGGAGGGTTTTGCGAAACCCCATTATCTGGTAGCTGTGCTGTCTGCTGGGTTCACACCTGCAGAGAAAATGGATGTCTGTGCTGTTGAACAGGAAAACCACAGAGAGGAAACTGCTGCTGAGTTTGTCTTTGTTCACTTCTGAAACCTTGCAGTGCTGACACACTGCTTATCAGACAAGAGACGGCTGCCCCTGCTGACTGGACCAGGAAGTTTGACTTGAGATAATTATGCTTTCTAATTTAATAGTGAATAGATGGACTTTTTATTTGGTTAGTCAGACTTTGTTGTAAAGACAGGGTACAAAGTCCTGCTTGTAACTTTGGTGTCACGCACACATATTGAACTTTAAAGTTAAAAATGAGTTTTGCTTACTGTTACTTCACGTCTGTGCAGAGTTTGTTTTCACATTCATCTGCTTAAGGAGGAAAGTTTCTCTGAGCTCACCTTAAACCTCAGTTTAACACCTGGATGTACCTGCAGGAGTAATGACGTTACAACTAGTCTGGA
Organism: Macquaria ambigua; assembly: GCA_008360985.2. Taxonomy (NCBI): domain Eukaryota; kingdom Metazoa; phylum Chordata; class Actinopteri; order Centrarchiformes; family Percichthyidae; genus Macquaria; species Macquaria ambigua. Next base: position 36,677 of record VMKM01002421.1, read on the forward strand.
GCCAATCAGGGTCCAGACTGAATCTTACACAGAGTGATGTGGAAACTTGAAGCCTCCAAACACTGAAAATGGACTTTACAGTGAAGTAGGAGACATCTTGTGTCCACAAGTTAAACTTTTGGAAATTAAAAATATTTGCATATTCATAAATCAGGGAAGATTGATATCATTTTAAGAATTTTAGCAAGGTAATTTAACTTTCTTTTGTGGAAAAACCATATCAGACACAAATAATTCAAAGCAAAGCATTTTAATATGTCTTCTATCTTTCAATGTTGATTTTCTCTGGTTTCTGCAGTGAATCTCTGCTCAGATCTTCACAAAAGTGTTTGTTTTGGGTGTGATGGTGGTCAAGGGACACATCTTCCCTCTCTGTGTCTGTCCAAGTGTTTCTTTTCTCAGACTTTTTGTAGCCTCACAGTTAGAAATCATTCATGCCATGAATGTCAAGTGTGGGTAAAGTGCGAGCCTTAACATGGCCGGTGTAGATGGCTGTATTGATTAAAATGGAAGCGTTTCTGTTTCATTAGACGTGTGTGAGACAACTGAAAAACATGGCTGAAACGTCTCCTGTGTAGACAGCCTTAAGACATGATCGTGCCAGTTGTGTTTGTTGGAGTAAGCGATCAAGCCGGCGGTACAACTAGCAGGACCCGAACCTGGGAACTGGAGGGCAAGAATGCAGGCTGGGGATCCTGTGCGCCCTGCACAAATCTTTTTTCTGACATTTGCAAACTTTCTGTAAAATGTTCACACATTTATTTGTATTCATGCAATATTTTTTCACAAGCTCACAACAGGTGATACAGAACCACAAGCAGTGACATTAACACTCGTCAGACGGACAGGTTAGTCAGTCTGGTTTCTACCCTCCTGGCCAAACAGGTTGGGTCATGTCGACTGTGTCTGAGTCTGAATCACTGTTTATTTTCTGCTTCAGACACAGCTGAACACGTCACATTTACAGCGACAGAAACGAAAGAGTTCGTTCTCACTCTGACTGAGTCTCTTGGTGTGTTGAAGCCGGAGTGCACGTAAACAAATCAGTGATACTTGATAAGGAAAGTAAACCTCCATCTTACCACACTGGGATGTTGCTGGAACCACAGCCCAGACGGTCGAAAACCAGCCTCCCATTCTGCATCCCTTCACCCAGCTCCTCTGACTTTAAAAGTAAAGAATAAACATGGCACAGAGAATAATACAAGGAGCTGAAATAATGTAGTGATTTTATATCATAAAGCCTCTTTCTGCATTTCCATACTTACTTTCAGTTAAGCCCAGTCAATGTTAATGAGAGTCAAATCTCAGAAGCTGCTTCCTTCTGCTGCCTTTAATGACGTGAGGTAACAGGAAGTGATTCTGCTTTGTGTTAACACCCATATTATTCGTCAGACCGTCAGAGTGAACTGGAGGCGTCTGCTTCTCTTCTCTATCCCGTTTAATAGAAAATAAAATTCTGTAAACTGACATAAATGATGATAATAGAGTGAGGAGATGTGGAATAGTATTAAAGTCTGCTACAGTATACATATCTGCTCTGTAAATCAGTCTGATAAAACATTATTATTATTATTGTCCTGTTCTCCAGGTTGGAAAGAGAGGATGGAGAAGGCAGCACTAGTCTCTGGTTACTATGGTAACAGTCTTCTATGTCTTCTGGTCATTAATAGTTGGTCCAAAAACAAATATCTGTAATAACAGAACAAAAGCTCGCAGCTAATCAATGAGATCCGCCATCTTGCTCCTACTGATTACTTCCTTTTTTTCCATTTATTTATTTTTTTATTGAACATTATAAACAGACAATCAGCTTGCGGAGAACATCTGTGTACAAACTAAGATTCCAATGTGTAAAAAGGAATACAATAAATTAAATAAGAAAATGAAATATGAAAATGTAGATGAAAAATATTAATATATATATATATAAATATATTAAAGAAAAAAACTTTAATAAAAGTCAGTGCAGCTTAAACAGGGGTTACAGAGAATAAATCTTTAAAATATAATATTGTGTTCACTTTTTTTGTTTGTCATATGTTTTAACGTATCTATGTACAAATTGAATTCAACCAAAAAAATATTAAAGCTTGGGAAGGACTTAGAAAATCTTGCTTTATGTATGTGAAATTTACCAAACAGGAGTATAAGATTTGTCATAACTCAAAGGCTCATTATCAGATTGGAATTTAGTAATAATGTCTTTAGGCGTAACTGTTAAAGAATGACCAGTCTTGTTATAAACACATTTCTCTATGTCTGTCCAAAACACAGATGAGAAGGGACAGTGGCAAAATAAATGCATAACTGTTACCTGCATAACGCTACCCTACCAAGGGTCCAAGAGTCCTGAATGGAACATTTGTCTTAGAGAAGGAAAGGAAAGAAAGTGGTGTGGAGTTAAAAGGAGAAGGTGGCAAAAGAAAGGAGGTGTGGGGAAAGAAAGTAAACTGCATCCTTCCTCCTCAGTTGCTTGTATTATTTCACCTGCAGTTAAAACACAAGAAAATAAAAACTGAATAACATTAGAGAGCATTAGAGGTCAAAGTTCAATCAGACTGCAGGTCAATTAGCAACCAGACATCTTCGTCTTGTGAAGTCCGGGGGAAGGGTCTCTTATTCTGGAGCTGAAACACGTCGTACTTCCTCCACTGATGGATGAGACCGTGAACTGTCGTGTGTGCAGTTATAAAAAGCTGCCGTTGGTTGGACTGTAACTGGACTCCTGCAGGCTGCAGGATGAGCCGCTCAGGACCAACTCGACTATTCTTAGATCTTTTGTTGTGCTGACGGCCTCCTGGTTCTGCCATCACACTGACGACATGTGGAAGGTCAAACGTGAGTGTTTCACTGCACGCCTCTGTGTTTTGCACTCAGAAACTAACTCACTGTTACAGTTACAGATCTGACTGACTGACTCGGACACGGTGATGAAGTGGACGTGACTGAATCACCAACATTATCAGTGATTAATGTATCCTTCTCAACATCCAATTCTTTCTATGTTCAGTTTTGATATGGAGTTTAATCTCGAAACAAACATAAACATGGCTCTTCAGTGATTAATGACTGCATGTGTATGATTAGATGTGCAGGTTGAATAAATTCCTTTGAAGGTAAATACAGAGCTGCAGGGATGATGATGTATTTTTGTAGTTTGACCCAGAAGTTAGCATCGCCCTGGTTCCCTCCACAAACAGCCAATGGGATGTTTCCACTGGATTTTGGATTATTGCAGAAAACAACAGTTTATGATACTGATAAGCAAGATAATCTTCACAGATGAACTCCACTTTTATGATGTTTGAAAGCCTAAACAGAAGTAAAAAGCTAACATTAGGCTATAAACCAGCTACACCACGGTCTCGACTTCAGCGTCTCCACCACTGAGCTTCCAGCGCTGACCTCTTCTACAAAAGCCTTTGGGAAAGTTTGAGTTAGAACAGTTTGCAGTATAAACCCAACGAGGCTGTAAAGGCGGACGAGTGAGTAGATGAGTTTCTGTGTTCGGCGTGATGAAGTTTAATGTCCCCGACAACCTCTGTAGTCTCATTTAGACACTTGTTAGCAACCGCCTTTTTTAAGACACGGAAAAGCTTCAAAACTCACCAGTGGAGTATTTACTGACAGATTTTATGTCGCAGAACAAAACGCTTGTGTGAACCACAGACCTTATTTCAGGCATCGAACCAAAAAACAAGAAACCCACTGACTTCCAGACGAGGGAACAGGAGAAGCTAACATGCTAACATGCTAACTCAGTTCAGAGTTAACATTTTAACAACGACCAGTTTTCACTACTAGATACTCAATCAACAATTTTTTTTCAAGTGATTACTTCTTTTATCTTTGCGTCCATCACAATTTCACAGACACAATTTATTTATTTTATTTTTTCATATTATTTTTTGGGGTGTGGCAGTTAGGTGGCATGCACCCTAAACCATTCGGCTACGGACACAATTTATTCCTAAATATTTTTAATACGTTTTTTAGGATTGAACAAAGAGGTGGAAACATGTTCAACTGTGTGTGTCATTTCCAGAGTTTTAAAGGGGGTCTCTAAAAAATGATGAACTTTAAACATTTTGCTTTTGTTGCAGCTCCAGTTGCTTTTCCTATGGAGACGCGGTACCGGCCGATTTTGGAGGTAATCGTCATAATCCAGCATGACACAGTGTGAGATAGTGATGCTTCATAGCTACAGTAGCTAACGCTGAAGCTAAACTGAGCATTATTAGTACGACTGAGAGTCATTGCACTATCGATATTCTCTCCGAGAGACGACTACTAATTGCTGTGAATTTTGTGCATCAGTTCAACTTAAAATGACTAAATGAAAATAAATTCAGTTTCTAATTAAATTAATTTAAACATGTTGAGTTGATCTGAATTTTCACCACCAAACTAACCTTTTTTTCTCATCTGCTTATAGCCGAGGACCATTTTAAAATTGTGATTATCATTTAATCAGTGTGTGGATTTGTTTTCTGAGAATGAAACCGATAGAAGATGAGCTGAAAGCAACACAGACTGTTATTGATCCACCTTAAAAGGAAATTTTGTGCTCGTCATACTTAAATATAAAAGTCTTACCACCTGTTGGCAAAACAGTTTCACTTCAAAGTCCAGTAAGTAGCTGTTCTGGAGCTTTCAATCACATCACATGATCTTTGAGTTTGCCCAGTTGCCATGGGATTATAGATGGTCATGTTTCCATGTTTCCAAGGACTTCTCATCCACACTGGCTCAAAAGAGAAGGTTGTCTGCTGAGGAAGAGCGTGTGATACGATCAAAAGCTCCAGAACAGCTACTGAATGGACCTAGTGGTGAGATGGTTTTGTCACTTGCTGTCTCTAAGGTCAAGAATGAACTTTCAATCTGAACTTTAAAGCCAACATGGATATGAAATCCTTAAAGCTCTCAGAGGAATGGAAACTTGACCATCTACAATCCAACTGGGCAACTGCTGATGAAGATCATGTGATATTATCAAAAGCTCTAGAAAAGCTACTAAGTTGACCTTGTGGTGAGAGTGTTTTGCCAACTGCGACTTCCAAGGTCAAGAATGAACGTTTGTTCTCAATCTTTTTATTTTCTGCCACAGTTTTTTGATATCACCAGCAGGAGTCACCAAAGTCAGACAAATCACCAACAACAGAGAGACACCAAAGTATCTCCACCATTTTGTAGACAACTTGATTTTTCCAGAGCTAAGTGAGCTTCTGAGGTTTAACTGCACAACTAAGTTGCTCTTGATCCATTCAAAAACACAAGATCAACTCCATGTTACTGTATAAAACATGCCAAAACAGACGTCAATCAGACATTGTGGAAACCTGCGCTGCGGTTGAATAGTAAAAAAAATGACGTCTTCTGTCTTTTCCTGAACACTTGTCTGTGACCTTGATGGAAAACGTCATGAGGTCGAGGAAAGATGTGAAGGAGATTCATCAGGACTTAGGAAGAGACAGAATCTACGTAATTATGCGACGACAGATGTTATTAATGTGGGTCTGCCGCGATCGCTTTAAATGTGCCTGCCGCAAGGAATTGTGGGACGGCATTACCTCCTTTCCTTTGGTAAAGGATGGTCCAGTGTACCCAATGCTAAAGGAGATAAGAAAGGAAGCATTGAAGCACCTTTCCTTAGCATTTAGAGAATTCGACCAGCTCTTATCCTGGCTGCTGCTTAGAGACTTCCGGCTCATTTCACTCAGTGAGGAACCTTCCTCAGTAAAAAAGACTGTTCCACCGCAGCCCAGGTGGCATCGTTCTGACTAAAAGCTCTTTCTGTCTCCTCTATGACAACTTCCTGTGCGTTCAGAGTTTGGTTCCCCCGGACCCCATGTCCCACTTCCACCTGAGGAGAGGTTCTCCTGAAGAGGAGTTTCCTGACCTGTGCAGGAACTCTACCTGGATGGGACGGATCCTCACACCGGCCATGTACCGCCGACAGTTTGACCGCTGCACCCACAGCGGAGTGATCTTCGATGATGTCATCCGCCCGGGCCTCGAGGAACCAGGTGATGTCAGCGTGATGTCAGAATGATGTCAGGGTGACGCTGGCTGTCAGAGAATTACAGTAAGATTAAAATCAGGAAAAACTGATTAAAGTCTGAAGGAAGTCTTGGACACTCAGGGAACAATCAGTAATTTGTTTGACAAACTTCAGATATATTCAAATATATTATTGAAGATTTTGAGTTGTAGATGAAAAATCAGCATTTTGGTTCTTGTTTCTCAGCTGATCATAATTCAAAAATAGTCATATTTTAATGCCGCTCTTACAAACATTACTGATGTAAACATTAATAACTTTAGCTGTTGTTGAGTATCATTAAAGACCTGCTGTCATCTGATTCCCTGTTGTAAATTTGTAAGTAAAGCAACCATTTGGTTTACATTTGGAATCTGCAGTTCCAAAGTCAATATATTGTCCTTACATTTGGATGTCAGTCTGTAAATGTATCCATCAATCTGTAATGTTTGTGTGTGAAGGTGATTGGTCAGGTCCTGTATCTGTGGGGTGTGTCGCGGGCGACGCCCAGTCCTACGTCCTGTTCTGTGACTTCTTCGACCGAGTCATCGAGGCGCATCACGAACACAAGATCACCAGCCAGACGCCACAGAGCGACTTCAACTTCGACAACTTGAAGGTAGCTGCTCAGACCGCTGCGTGTTAGAGAGATATAGGGACCACTTCATGTCAAAGTGACAGCTCGTGACGGGTCCCTGAGAAGTGGGGTTATCAGAAGACTATGAAAAGATTATCATCTGTGAAAACAGCAGAGCCGTGGTACAGGGGGTCATGTATCGTGCCGACGAGTCCCAGATGACTGTTGTGTAATTGGAAAGTCAAGACATCAACGAAAAACATGGCTGTGAAAAGAGACATCTCTGTCTTTCCCACAGAAGTTAAGGCAGACACCAGAGTTACTGTGTCAAAAGAAAACCTAGTTTAATGCAACAAGGGTTAAAGTGAAACGTGTTTCATGTGAGAGCACAACGGTAAGGTCTTTAGTAAATCCCTCACTAAAGACTGGGGTCTATATATTTGTTCTGCACTGTAATTAAAAAACAAAAAAAGATTTCAATGAGAGAATCAGAGTTAAGGTGTTACAGGTCTCAAGTGGTTCTTGGAAAGTCAAGACAACAACAAAACACAAGGCTGTGAAAAGAGACATCTCTGTCTTTCCCACAGAAGTTACTGTGACATGCTGAGCCGAGAGGACCCAACTGCAGGACACAGACACTGAGTGAGATGAGAGGTTGATAGCACAAATATTCACGGGGTGACACACTCACACAGTTAAGGCAGACACCAGAGTTACTGTGTCAAAAAAACCTAGTCTAATGCAACATGGGTTAAAGTGAAATGTGTTTCATGTGAGAGCACAACGGTAAGGTCTTTAGTAAATCCCTCACTAAAGCCTGGGGTCTATATATTTGTTCTGCAGTGTAATTTAAAAAAATAAATAAATAAAATTTCAATGAGAGAATCAGAGTTAAGGTGTTACAGGTCTCAAATGACTCTTGGAAAGTTAAGACAACAACATAACACTGGGTTGTGAGAAGAAGCAGATCTTTTTTCTTTCCCCACAGAAGTTCCTGTGACATACTGACATGCTGACAAACAACGGGGTCAAAAAGACAAAATGGCATGACAAGATAAAGAAGACATATGCTCGTTCGTTTATTGCAACGGCCGAAGATGATTTGGATGCAAGAATGAGAGCGATATTAAACGAGCCGGGATTGAGCTCGTACGAAAAAATTAAAAAATACAACGCCCTGCTGCAGAGATATCTCACCTTGATCAAGCAAGGGGAAAAAGAAGAACGACGGATGACATTGACTCTACCTGAGTAGAGTAGACCGTCGACCGAGAACCCAGAGGCTCAGGCTGAGGCTCAGGCCCAGGACGACGCCATTGCTGAAAAACAACAGGCTGACTCGGATGACGCGGTGAACGAGGTATTGAATAACCTTCCAGTGCGAGACCGCAAGAACGTCAGGTACATCATGAAGAAATTAGCCGAGAGCAGCGATGGATGGACTCGGAAAGGAGAATTTGTTTACAAGGGCAAGATTGTGAAAGGGTCTCATATGATTGATTTATTTAAAAATCTTTCGCTCTCTTATAGAAAATCCAGAACTCCGCCGCCTAAAGGCTGGACGAGTTTCTTAAGTACTTTGACAGAACTCAACATCCCCTTATCCTGTGTAAATAACCCACGAGCTCGCGATCAATACCGTCGTCTCAAAACAGACGGAGCCCTGATTGAACCTGAAGAAGAAGAAGTCTCTCCCAAAGACCGGACCATAAAAAGGAAAATAACGGTATCCCCCCGCTGGATTACGCCGGTGGAAGAAGAAAAGGATGAAGAAGTCTTTCCCAAAGCACGGACCGTAAAAAAGAAAATAACATCATCCCTACACTGGATTACATAGCAGAAAGAAGAAAGAAAGCCCAGATTGTGTAAAACAAGAAAATCTGTGCGTTGGATCAACCTTCCCCATAAATTTATACACAATGTATATATGAGTCGAGTCAATGTTTTTTTTTTTTGTCTTTTCTCAATAAATTGTTTATTACTCACATTCAGAGTCTACAGACATTTTTTTATGAGTGTGTTATTATTTAAAAGCAAAAAGCAGAACAAATTAAAGGCTACAGACAACTTTTAAAGGTTTTAAAAAACAAAAGCAGAAACAAAGTCTACAGAGTACAGAGAGTACATGCATCACAAGTTGTAACACTCTTTAAACATTTGTAAAGAACAAGCCCCGTGGTTAAAAGATTCGGAGCTTTGATTTCTGATACAATGTTGATATTTTTTCACAAAGTTGGACGCCTTAAGGTCATTTTTTAACACATCATCTTGATACAAAGACAATACTCGTTCAAAAGATAATCCACATGCCCAGTGGCAGAGGTAATATACGCAGTGTTGACCGCACACGGTGGACAGAGGGTGTTGAAGCTGACAGTTGTGGTAGAATACGCGGCGAGTCCCGTTATGTTTTTCCAAAAACTGTAAGATGCTCGAGGGGTAATGGGGAAAATCCGGGGGTAGTCCAAAAGAGTCAAAAAAGGTTGCGTTACTGTCCTCCTCCAGAGTTAAAGATAGCCACTGCTCCCCAGGTTCGTGTCCTTTATGCGTGTTTACAATAAAGTAAGCGGGGAGTCTAAACGAACGACTCAGTAAAGGTAACTGGTCAGAAGCCCACACACCGCAAAAAACATCGCCCAGCAGATGCTGCAAAAGACCTTCCAACTGATGATTATTCATTCTTCTTGTTTTTTAATAATAATCCACCAGCACCTGTCTTTTAGAGTTGATCTCCAGAATGGAATCGTAACAGGCGTAAACGATAAGAGTGACGGTATGCGGTAAGGGAACTCTGAATCTCATTTCCAGTCTTAAAGTTCCGTTGGACACGGGGGACAAGGCTTCGATGTCTTCGCCAGGGTTGAGATTAAAAACAAATAAAGAGTATCCGTTCTGAAATTCCTCGCGTTTGATGCTTAGAGGTAAATCTTTAAGATGTCTCCCAGTGGCGATAAACATGTTGTAAAACTCTCTGACAGAAGTCCCCTGGTTAAATTGGGGTTGGAAAGCCTTGGCCGGAACTTGTCTGCCGTCCTGACACAGGGCCAGATATTCCACGTCATTATGGGCAAAATTGAAGGGCGACAGGTCTCTCCAGAAAGAGGTTCTCCTGGTTACATATTCTAGAATTCAGAGTGATGGAGTAGGTTTTTACATTAATGCGCGATAGAGGGTATAGGGCGTTACCCTTCATTAAAGCAGACGCGTGACCTAAACAAACGGCGGGGGCAACGGCCACTTTTTTCATAAAGAGAGACGCGCCTAGTATTCTCAAACGGAAAGTCGAGTTGCCGGGTCCCATGAGGCAAAAGTCATCGCTGGCGCAGGTCAGTTTAATTCTCAAGTCTACAGAGTTCAAAAGAAGCCTCTCACAGAAAAATATGTCCCCGTGGAGAGGACCCAGCAGTTGAACCTCCCTAGAACCGGCTGTAAACCGACCTCTCTCATTTAGACCTCTGTTAGGCCCGTTATTGATCACTATAGAGTCTATAGCCCCGACCGTGTCTTTGTAAAATAGGCCCGTGCTGAATTGTCCTTTTAACGTATCAGTTGAATAGTTGAGCAGAGTTTCGATCATAGCCCTGTAAGGGTGCGTGGCGCTAGACTGTGAAATCAACCTATCTCCCAGAGTAACGTCGCATTGGCTAAAAATGGTATTCAGAAGATAGTTGATGAGCGCCACCGGCTCTCCGTCCTGCAGGTCGGTGCCGTCCGCGTTGGTAATTTGCAGGCGGAGGTGCAACAAAGTGTCGTTCAGATCCAAATACTTTTCACCGTCTCCGGGGATAAAGAACTCACTGGGGCCTCTATCGGTAATGGCGGATAAAGGTAAAACTTCCACGTAGACCTTATCTTCGATAGAAAGCTGCATCATGGGGGCTGAAAATAAATCCAGCTCCCCCATAGTACACTCGACGGATTTATGATGTAATAGAGCCATGGTTTCTCTTTTCTAAAATATGTTGCCGCTCCGGACTGAGCTCCTTCCTTTAGGTAGGTTTCTTCCGACTGATTTTCTCTTTGAGTTTCTGCGTTTTTTACTTCCCTCCGTAACGCGATCTCCCGGCGGTCTCTTCCTCAGTCTCCGCGACAAAACCATTATACCGCCTGATCCTTCTTGACTCTGGTTCTTTGGAAATTCCCACTCGTCTGGCTTATCACGTCGGAGGCAATGTTGGAGGCGGCCGATTTCAGATGAGGTTTAGCAATGGCAAAACCTCTTTTCACCAGAGGGGATACAAAACGAAACAATATAGAGCCTATACCTCGGCTGTACATGACGGGTGCTCCGTAAAAACCGGGCAGAGTGCCGCCGACTTGATTTTCATAATAACTCACAAAACGATGAGGATCCGATCTCAAAGACACCTGCGCCATGATTGATCCCTAAGGCAAAGCTTTTACGGGCCTAAAATGCAGTTTCACGATAGTTTTCCCGTAGGTAAAGTTTTCCCGGGACGTTTTGATCCGTTTTAATCTCAATGTGAATGTTGTCAATGTTTCTTTGCCACAGGTTGATAGTCGGCGGGCTTAAAACAGTGTGTGACTATGTCACCAAACGTCCCCTCTACTTTAACCAATGCGCAGGAGAGGAGCGTAAGCGTCACCCACCATCTGATGACAGACCACGTCGCTATAACAGTAAAGCTGATAGAACCCCGATTTTATATCCGCCGGATAGGGAGCCAGTCTCACGTCGAACTTAATCCATTCTCCCGGTTTGAATCCCAGCATGTAAGCCACGGGTGGAAAAAAGCGTAGATGGTATTGACCTCCCGCTTGACATTCAAATCTTTTTTGAATCACGCTATAATTTAACTGAACATCGGTTCCAATTTTTTTAAGAAAAGCTTCCACCTCTTTCTCGAGTTGAGGCAGGTCCATGTAATAACCCCCCCTAAACCTTTGGCGGCGGACCTCGGACTCTTGATTCTCGGGGTTAGGTTTTCTCCTCCATTCAAAGTAGGCCTCATCTTGGGGAATGTTAAACCAGCTGTGTGAGTATGAAATCTCCATCAAGACTACCTGCCACGGGCCCTCTAAATTAATATGTTGCGCTAAATCCACCCTAAAACTAGAACTTGTATTGTTTTTAAATACATCGAGGCTGGCGTTGGAGGGTAGCGTCACATAAAACCCCTCGCCTGACATTTGATCCATGGTGTAATGAAACAAATGAGAAAAGAAAGTAGGTTTTATACGTTTTTCACTTGAGAGGCCTTGACCCAGCTGTTGAACTGTCGGGCCAGTTTTTCCAGCGTACTAAAACCTGTTTTTCTGTCGTCTCAGAATTTTCTCCACCTGATACAGCTTGTCTTTAGCCAATTTTACTTTTTGCAGCTCTGCCTCATAAAATGATCCCTCAATAGGTTCTCCGTCGTAATCTTTGAGTTTGTATACGGGGGGAAACCGGGGAATGCAGTCGGATATCGTAAACACTTTGTCCGTAAAACTCTGTTCATATTTTTGTCAAACACTCCTCTCAACTTTGATATTCTGACGAGATCTCCCTTCTTGAAATTCATCTTTAATTTGTCCTTGTGACGGACGGGGAAAGTACCGTACAGGTTTTGAAACACTTGAAAGGCGTTCTCCGACGTCACCTGCATAGGCGTCATTTTTATACTTTTGTGATAGCTGTGGTTATAGCTTTTCACCATGTCTTGTAACACGTCGAGGTATCGTCGGGTGTTTTTAGCCGTAAAATATCTCCACATTCTAGTTTTTAGTGTGCGATTAAATATTTCAATCACAGAAGCCTTTAGATCGCTGGCTGTGGCAAAATGTACGATACCGTGTTTCTTCATCAGAGCCTCAAAACTCTTGTTAAAAAACTCTTTACCGGCGTCCGTTTGCAGCTTTTCCGGAGTCTGGCTGTCTTTTAAGACGGACTCAAAGGCCCTAACCACCTCTGCGGTGGTTTTTTTCTTCAAGACACATACGTAAGCCTTTTTTGAAAATACGTCTATGACCGTCAATAAATAATTAAACCCGTCGTTATGTTCTGTCAAGGCTTGCATGTCACAAAGATCGGCTTGAAATTGGTTTAAAGGCCTAGGGACAAACACTCTGTTTCTGGTAAAATGTGTTCTGGCAGGTTTATGCAGAGTATAGGCGTCCTGCTCCGATAAAATTTTTTTGACGTTTTCAAGTTTGACTTTCTTGCCTGTTTCATCTTGTGAAATGTTGTGCGGGGTTGTAATACACTTTTTTCATGAAACGTTTCTCCGCCATCCTATCGTCTTGCCTTTAGCAGTATCCGAGGTTTTACTGAAAAACACTGACGCGAGGGTGCTTCTTTATTCTGTTCTTTATTAATCCATCGTTTACAAATTTAAAAAAACAATACATTGTAAAGGGTATTCATTTGTTTTTTATTACCAACCACAAGCGGTAACACAAGATAGCATATGTTTTGAGTACAAGAGTAATATAGTAGACTAACATTTTAACATCTTTAAGGCTTGGTCTAATATGGTGCGATCTAGAGTATTGTGAATAGCATAGTGTAATTTTTTCAATTGAATCACAATGTTCACAGACACGTTGCTTTGCAGGTAAAAACACACCACGTCAACAAACAAGGCATACAGGGTGAACAGATGGGAAACTTTTATATCAACCATATCTTTACTCCATTCTGTCACGATTTTTCCAAAAGTGTCTGACAAACAAGTTTCACTTATACAGAGGGTGCGCTGTACAATCGGTTTCCAGGATGAAGCATGGGCTCGTACTTTATCAAAAATGTTTTCCAGTCGTTCGATTTCTGCATCTCTGACAAAACCGTCCGTATTGTTGTGTTTAAAAACTCTGTTTTTAATGGCCCTTTCCAAAAGATCTATTAACTGACAAACATCACAATCCTCCACACAGCTAACAAGTTTTATCCAGTAATTACCCATTTTATTGATCTTTGTCCCAACAGTCCTTCATCACTCGAAGCTGGCCTATTTTCACCACATCCTCCCCGATCAGGTTTTCGTACATGTCGTGGATAATTCCGTAGATCTTCCTCGTTGATTTCAGTTATGTTCTGCTCTGTTTTGACTCTGACCTCGTCCGCTTGGATGTTGCGCATGCGTAACAGACACTGAATGGTAGGAATGAATCGGGGGGTCCAGAGTCTTTGCATCAGCCGGTAAAAGTTGGTCGAGTAGAAGTCATCCTCGAGTATTTCCAAACACTCGTGTTGTCTCTGGCTGGGGTGGTTGGTCAGACAGCCGTGGCAGGCGTCTTTCCGGTAGTTACCCAGAGTAATGTTGAGCAGATGGAGCACGGCGGTTTTTCCAGCGTTGATGAACACGGAGGACACCCATCCGTCGACTTCATCTTTCTCGGGGCTCACTGCTCTCGGAGGAGATGAGGGAGAGTCAGGCGCCTGGGACTCCTCGAATCCGGCGTCTGTATCGTCTGAGTCGGAGGAACCGTCGGGTGAGTCATGCTTATCCGGAGAGGGTGGGTTCAGAGAAGGCTCTGTTGGAGGCTTCTCCACCATCCTCAGATGAACGGGCTTGGGACAATCACAAGTCGGCCCTTCATTGTCGGACGAGTTACACGGCGGACGTGGCTCTGGCGAAGGTTCTCGCCCCCAAAAGGTTGTTAGACTGGTCTGACTTAGGTTCTGTCCGGTGCTCGATGTCCTGTTGCTCGATGTCTGATTGTGTCAGGTTGTTTCCGTCGGTTGAGGTTTGACTGTGTCCCCAACGGGTACTCCTTATATTGCGTAGTTAGGGTTGCGGAGGTGTGGTTAAGGTTGTAGAGGCGTGGTGGAGGCGTGGTCTAAAAGATCATAGCTTTCTTTGTGACTAGAGTGTCCCTCCAGTTGCGACAGCTGCGAAAGAGAGAGGTGAATCTTTCAGCTTTTTCTTCCATCTTTTCAGACCAAGCAGCGACCGGCAGGTCTAACAATGTCCGAAATACCCCACAATCAGAATTAAAACACTCCAAGACAAAATGCTCTACAGCTTCCTTTTCCCCGGACTTGCGGAGGCTGACGGGGAAGAACCATCGACCAGAGGGTGAAGTTTTCGTCTGCCACACAGCGCAGGTAATAATTTTTCTCTGTGCTTCTTCGTCCTCCACATCGAAAGATTCCAATCTTACTCGTTTAGCTGGTGTAGCGAGGGTTTGCTCTTCATCCGTCGTCTCCTTACTCCCTTGGAGATGATGCATCACCAGTTTCAGCACTCCCCAGTCGTTGGAAGTCAGCGTTGCTATGGCGGTCACAGGCTCCAACGTTTCACCTTCATCCAGCTGATAAAAACAAAGATCACCAGTTTCGTACTTGAACACATAGCCCCAGACCCCGCGTAGACCGTAGGGTTCTAAAGACCATTCTTCTTGCAGAGACTCGGGTGGAGGCACTACTACTCAGTTCTACTCAAATAGACGATGCGTTTCTTCGGAGCATCTGTTAGTGAGGTTAATTCTTGATAGATTGTGACGGGCGTCTCGCTAATGAGCGCCAGAGCGGGTCCTGTCTTAGATGTTTTAGAGTCTTCCATGTTTGTTTGTTTCTGTCTCTCCTTCACTCCAACAAGACCGAATCTGTTTTAAACTAAACAGTTAAACAAGGGTTAATATAGGGGCTAAGAAGGGGGGACGGACGAGAGGAGGAGCAAAAGGAGGGGTGGGGGGGGTCGTCAAAAGGTCGAGGTCACAAAGGTCACGAGCTGTCACTTTGACATGAAGTGGTCCCTATATCTCTCTCGTGTTTACTGATGTGGATTTGATTACGGAGCAATTATCGTTAAGAATAAACCCCAGAAAACTCTCAATGCGGTTTCACACCAAATGTACAAGGGTCAGACCTGGTTGACTCAGCTGCAAGACCAAAGCAACACACACTGTCTCGGTATTTCACGGTTTTGTGCCAAGTTAACTTCAGCAAACCTTTCAAACATGTTGTTTTCTCTGAGATCAAAAGCTCCCAAAAAGAAAAGAAATCAAAAACGAGACAGAAAGATAACAGATTAAACTCAAATTATAGGCTACTTTCCATTTCAGCGGCCATGAGATGTAAACTGTCATATTCTGTCCATATCTGTGAGGGTCCGTGGAGACCATCTGTGTGACCCCGTGAACTGTACACACCAACAAACGTGTTTTTGGACTATAAGAAAAATGTGTTCATCAATCATTCTGATTGAAGTGAAGCCGAGACGACAGCCTGCATTCAATGATTCATCTTCTTTGCGTGTTAAGACTCGAAAACATGAACTTTTATTCATGTTGAAAGGAAGTCTAAACAGACTGATGTTTTCTGGCCAGCGTTTGAGGTCTGGAAGAAAATGACTGCTGCAAATTATTTGTTCAGTGCTAGCAACACTTGACCTTTGAAACATGCTAACACTGTAACTGTACAGCTTTTACTGACACTTGACCAACCTGACAAGCCTGGATGTGTGTGTGCAGGGGGGTGATGACTTGGACAGGTCATACGCTGTACGCTGTGAGGTGAGCGTTGTTCGAGGTGTTGAGGACTTCTGCTTCCCGACGCACTGCAGCCGAGGAGAGCGCAGACAGCTCCTCACATTGGCCAGGAGAGGTACTGCATGTCTGTATTGTAGATTTGATTCTCAGCAACCTGAATAGACCCTAACCAGCGGGGTGAGGCAGGCTCAGGCTCTGATTTCTCTTAATTACCGTATACATAAGAACACAGCAACACAGATGCAGAACAGTCAGGGTTCACTGACAGTTTGGTCTAAATTTGGGAGCTGTTCTAAGAATTTGATCACTTTTTCTGAATTCGCATGCATGAATGAGTTGGTCTGAGAACAACTCCAGCTGTTCAAAGCTGCTGCAGTTTTTGTGCAGTAATAATGAAATAAACACAGAGTGAAAGCAGACCAGCAGGGGGCGGTGGGACAACGAACCCAGTGTGAAAATGGCCTAAGCTGTTGTAGTAAACCAGCTGACCAGAGTCTCCTCTTTGCTCTCAGCTCTGCAGCGGCTGGACGAGGACGAGCTGCCGGGTCAACTCCTCTTACTGGAGGAGTTGAACCAGGAGCAGCAGAGGGAGCTGAACCTGAACCCTCCGTCTTCCTCCCAGGTCCGTATCGGCGTGGCCCGGGACTGGCCCGACGCCAGGGCAGTCTGGTCAGTCTGGTTTCTTCCCATGAGTCTTCTTGTTTGAAGGGCTCAGGTGGTGGAGCAGCTGGGTCATTAACTGTAAGGTTGGAGGTTTGATCCTAAGCTCCTTCTGTCCACATGTCAAACTGTCCTTCAGCAGGCACTGATCCCCAAACTGCTCCAAAAGACACTTTGGACAAAAGCGCTCTTAAATGAAAGTAATGCAGGACCACCGTACATTAAGAGCAGTAACTGTAACTGGTGCAAGACGCCAAATGTCACACTTCCCTGCCTATGAACACTAAACCAGTTGCTACTATCAGCCTGTGTATATAAGTTAAATAAGATTTAACATATTAAATGATAAGACTGTAGTTCAACATGTACTGTCCCATGACTCCTCGTTGCAGGGTGAGTAAAGATGGCAGCCTGGTGGTCTGGGTCAACATGGAGGACCACCTCAGACTTGTGTCCACACGAGACGACGCCAACATCACTGAGGCCTTTAAATGCATCAGCATCAACCTGCAGAAGGTCAGTGACGGTCTGATTCTCAGGAAGGTTTTCTTTAATTGAAATGACACTTATAAAACATTTTGGCCACAGATGTCTGCATGTTTGGTGAATCTGTTGTTTATCTACACCTGTTGAACTTCACTCTATAAATAACCTCTTTACCTCTAATAAGAGCTTGTTTACAGGCTATACATTACGAGGCTTCTTATAAGTATGTTTTAAGTCAACATCTGCTGCCATCCTCCAGATGTTTATACTAAAGAGCAAGATAATAAACCAAACGTAATCAATTTCCAACATCATGAAATATTCCAATCTTGAATACATCTTATAAATACCATATAAGTAACTGATGACATCTGACCAGTTCAACCACGCAATCAGCACACAGTCCAGTCCAGAGTCTTTAACTGGTCAGACTGGAATTCATCAGGACAAACAAACATAAGAGATATTTTGCACTAATGTATTTGAAAAAACGTAAAATGTATGATTATCACAGTAAATGTGACAATTTATTTGGATACAAATCTCAGGTCACATCATCCGGTGGACCACGCTGCTGATAGAGCTGGACCAATAAATCTGTCAGGCTGACATATTGGCCGATATTAGCTTGTTGCAGATGTATCGGTATCTGTGTTTATGTCGGCCAATAACAAAAAACTGCAGTACAGAAACATCCACCAGAGAGCGCTGACCAGTGGATTCAAATCAGATCAGCTGTTATATTGTTATCAGATTTTATAAACCTCCACATATTAATATCTGTATCTGGCCTCAAAGATCCAGTATGGGTCGGGGTAAAGATCCTGGTACCTAAAATGGAACTTGTTTGTGATTGTCAGAAGTCAGCAAAGTTAAATACTACTTAAGGACTACCTCATATTCTGGGGCTGTTTGTGGTTGAGGATGTCTCCCTTCTCCAGAGGGAAAAGGAGTTTCTGAGTTGTTGACAAAGTTCCGGCAGTGGAAATGACCTTTGACCTTCAGGATCTTTGAGTCTCCTCTCTCTGTGTCTCCAGCTAGAGGAGTTCTACAGGGAGCTCAGACACCCGTTCATCTGGAAGCAGCAGCTGGGGTGGGTGTCGAGCTCTCCGGCTGACGTGGGGACGGGTCTGAGGATCAGAGTCCACCTCAAACTGCAACACCTCCCCAAACACAAACGGCTGCAGGACGTCCTAAAGAGACTGAGGATCTGCATGGACCGAACAGGTACCAAGGGCACAGAGATCTGTCTGTAGAACCGCAGGTCAGGGTTTAACCGGTGCTCAGCTCTCAGGTAGAAGTTGGACATTTACTGAGTTACTGTCTATATAAATCCACACTTTCCGCAGAGAAATGGAGTTCAAGTATCTTGGGTCTTGTTTACGAGTGAGGGTAAAATGGAGCAGGATGGACAGGAGGATGGGGACGGCATTAGCAGTAATGCGGGCGTTATACCGGACCGTTGTGGTGAAGAGGGAGCTGAGCTAGAAAGCAAAGCTTTCGATTTACCAACTGATCTATGTTTCAACCCTCACCTGTGGTCATGAGCTTTGGGTAGTGACCGAAAGAATGAGATTGAGGATACAAGCAGCCGAAATGAGTTTCCTCTGTAGGGTGTCAGACATCTGGAGGGAGCTCGGAGTAGAGCTGGTTTGGGCATCTGATCAAGATCCTCCTGGGTGCCTTCCTTTGGAGGTTTTCCGGGCACGTCCAACTGGTAGGAGAACCCGGGGTAGACCCAGCACACGCTGGAAGGATTACATATCTCATCTGGCCTGGGAACACCTTAGGATCCCCCAGGAAGATCTGGAAAGGGTTTCTGGGTAGAGGGACGTCTGGACAACTCTGTTTTGCCTGCTGCCACCATCACCCGGCCGCGGATAAGCAGAAGAAAATGGATGGATGGATGGATGGATGGATGTCTATATAAATGTAAATCCAGGGTTTCATGCTGTGTTTTATGGCGGAGAACGTGAGAGGGAATTATTACAGTTAAAATATTAGATTGTTTTAACTCACATCTAGTAACTTCAGTACACGGTGATGTGTCAGGATCTGTAACACAAATATAAAATATTCTATCGGCAGGTGGCAGCAATCATCGCTCTGTTATTGTATTTTTAACATTTGACAGGGTTGTTAAAACCTTAATTAACTGTCTCAGTTCATGTGTTGGACGTCTGTTAAGGAGGTCTTACCTGTGACCTTCCAGTTACTGTACAGTCTCCAGCTGCGACTCCTTCAGCACAGCACAAACTTTGAGGACTTGTTTTCTACAAATCACAAAGTCAGAGACCAACAGAAGACAACAGCTCTGGTTTCAAACCTGCCTTTTCATTTCCCAGAATCCCCGGCGCTGTTTCGTGTGAGCAACGTGGCGACCTTCGGCCTGAGTGAGGTGGGACTGATCCAGCTCGTGGTGGACGGGGTCAAACTGCTCATCGCCATGGAGACGAGGCTGGAGGGCGGCCGAGACATCGGTGAGCTCGTTCCTACACAGAAGTAGATCTGGAAGATGATTGGCTGGAGTGAGCAGGAGAACGGACAGACTGACCAATCAGAGAGCCTCTGTTAAATAAGAAACAAATAATCAGAGTCTGGTTCATCCTCTTCATCCTGCCTCTCACAGTTCCCAGGAGCAGATCATTCAAAATGATCATTTATTGACATTCAGTTTAATTATATTTGTGATTATATGATCTTATCATGTTATTGTTTTACAAAGCTGTTACTAAAATAATCATTTCAAATTAAAACCTAACAAGACAGTCTGCTTAGGTCTTTAATGTACATGTGTACTGCCATCAATGTTATTATTTTACATGTGATTTTGCAAATATTTGCTGTATTGTGATACATATAGATATTAGAAAATATTATTACACTAGTGATGTTTTTAACCATATAACAAAACCCTACAGTACAGCCTAATTAAAGGAAACTTTCACAACAAGACAATTCAGCACATTAAACAAAGAATCCCTCAAATCATGATTTCAGTGATAAACAATGTTTATTGATTTACTGATACGTTAAAAATAAATCAAAGACAAACCGGTCACAATGAGGCATCTGTGTTTTAGTGCACTTTGACTTCTTTTAACATTCTTATCTTAACATAATCTACTTAGTTACTTCACAGTCCATGAAATGAGTAAAACAGAGGGAATTAATTTACCAGAACCTGAATTGTCCTTTAATAATTAAACATTTTGTTCCTTTGTAACTAGAATAACATCACACAAGCAGGTGATTTAATGCTATCCAGCTGGCAGGCTACTCAAACTTTCTCTGAGCCCTTTAACGTTAGCTCAGTATTTGAACAGGAACATTAGTGTCATTAAAATTAAACACACACACTTCTGTTAACTTAATCACAAAACTCACATTAGGCTACCTACTACTCTGGAAGATTGGCATTAACTTAGTGTGACATGCTGCGTCACTGACATTCACCTCATGACTGTTAGCACAAACTGTGTGAACTTACACTATTTAGCATTAAAGCTAAATCCCTCCCCAAACCTAACTAGCTAGCAATTTAGTATTTAGCAAGCTAACTAAACATTTTTGCTGCTCAAACTCATAAAACACATTAGTAAAAGATCGGCAGTATAACAAGTGTTGAATATGTTTGCTCACCCAGCAGGAAAATACCACGCAGACAGTCTTTAGCGTAGCTTTTAGCTCAGAGATTAGCTCACTGCCGCCATCCAAGCAGCGTTCCCGCCAGAATCCACTCACTCATCATGTAACTCAATATGAAGTCTTTCCAAACATGCTCCCGAGGTTTTCTGTCCATTTTTTAGGATAAATGAGTATCTACTACTTTACAGTTTTATTTGAACACTTTATTTTGACCAAGGACAAAAACCTACTTTGTTAGCATTTAACAACATACCTCCCATGAGGCTTCGGAAGAACCAAAAACCTTCCTTTTTTCCCTATTTTGCATATAGTGACACCATATTATAATAACCTAAATCAGCTATTTTCATTCAGTTATTTGTGGTTCTTTAACAAGTGAAAGACAGCGTTTAACTTACTCACTCGACTGTTACTGTGACAGAGACTTTGCAGCCATTTTGTCTCCAGTTTGTTATATTGTAGTCCTCAGACTGTAAGATTATCTCTGACTGTGTGAGTATTAGTTACCTTATTGGATCAGATAAAATGAAAGTACGCCTAAATAAGCAGTTTTACAAGTGAGATAAACAGTGTATCATTTTTACTGAATCGGTTATATATCTGTTAAATTTGCATTTTATTCAAACATAACTGTCAGCTTTGCCGCCATTTTGCCACCTGTTTGTCGACTCTGTCAGAAATTTCTCAAATCTCCAACTCAGTACTAAAATTAGGAAGCTGGAGAGAGCAGGTTTTTTCCCCCCCACTCAGCTGCTCGCAGTTATAATCTGAATGATGTGACATGAACGTGGCAAAGACTCCCAGGATTCCTTGTTGAATCGGTGCTCTGGGTGGTGAATATTCACACACACACACACACACGTGTTTGACTTCATCATCTCTTATAAACACTTAGTTTTTTAAAGTACAGACAGTTTATGAAAGTAACCATGACTACAGTCTTACCTTAACCAAAAGGTTTTATTTACCTTAACCATACTTAAAGGCATTTTTCACACTTGGTGGATTGAAGACGTTTTTTGTGTGGTGGTGAGCTCCAGACTCACGTTATAGTAAAAACACACTTGGACCTAGGTTCAAGTCTTCCCGAGGACTGAAGAAGCCCTGAGTTTCCATGTGAGAGGATAACCAATGTAGGTCAGTGGGTGTTCAGTCATTAAACATAATCCAAACAGCAGTAGTTTCATCCTAACAGCTGTGATCACAAAATGACTCGAGCTGAAAATGTTTTAATTTGTGTGTTTTTTATTTAAAATGAATCTATCATGGCTACACTGGACTTCTGCTACTTTCCTGCTGATGACGAGCTTGACAAATCAGTCGGTCACCTGGTACACGGTACTCTCTGAGAGCTGAGGTGAAGGCTATGTTCAAGTAAGAGGCTCAGATTTACAGTCTTTCCCAGGTGACATGAAGGCAGCGCCACATTCAAACCCTTTAACCTCTCTCATCCCTGTCAGACAAGGACGTAAGATTGGCATTGGTTGTTCCCTTCCTGGTTTTAAGTGCTACAACATACAGTACAAAGTGTTCTCAAGTGTCAGTAATGATGGAGAACCATTGCACAGTGAACCCTCAGGACCTCGACACCACAGAGATGAGCAGAGCTAGTTAGTGGCTCAGTTGACGTACAGCCAAAGATTAGTGGGAGCGAAACTCAAATTATACAGAAAAACTCAAATGGAAAGAAAAACCACAAACTGCTCATTTCCTCTGATTGAACTGGTGTTGCTCCATCAGAAATATGAAGCAGTACATTCAGAAGGCATCAGGTGGCAGAACAGATACCAGGAAACAGAAATAAACAGGCTTAAAGGGCAAATTAAGCATCTAGTTCTGCTGGAATTTGCCTTTAAAAGAGAAGTCTGGTGATTTCCAATATTTCTCTTGTTGTCAACATGTTCAGACTCTGAGCAGCAGTGAGTGTATCTGCTAACAGGTTCTGTGTGAGTATCACAGCCTGATGTATAAAACTATTAAAACACACATCAGTGAGCCTTTATCACCGTTCAACACACCGTCCTGCTGCCCCAAACGCCAAATGTGGATTAATCCTCCGCTGAAAATAGTCCCCAACAAATGTACTATTTCTTCCTGTTTGCTTCATAAAAACTACAGCGAGCAGCTGTTTGAAACATCAAACTATAGATTTGTGTTTGTAATGATTTACGTCTTCAGTAGGAACCAATGGGCTCGGAGCGGAGAGCCACAGACAGGAGGTCAGACAGGACTGAGAGCCACAGACAGGAGGTCAAACAGAACTGAGAGCCACAGACAGGAGGTCAGACAGGACTGAGAGCCACAGACAGGAAGTCAGACAGGACTGAGAGCCACAGACAGGACTGAGAGCCTCAGACAGGACTGAGAGCCACAGACAGGAAGTCAGACAGGACTGAGAGCCACAGACAGGACTGAGAGCCTCAGACAGGACTGAGAGCCACAGACAGGACTGAGAGCCACAGACAGGAGGTCAGACAGAGCTGAGAGCCACAGACAGGACTGAGAGCCACAGACAGGAAGTCAGACAGGACTGAGAGCCACAGACAGGAGGTCAGACAGGACTGAGAGCCACAGACAGGAAGTCAGACAGGACTGAGAGCCACAGACAGGAGGTCAGACAGGACTGAGAGCCACAGACAGGAGGTCAGACAGGACTGAGAGCCACAGACAGGAAGTCAGACAGGACTGAGAGCCACAGACAGGACTGAGAGCCTCAGACAGGACTGAGAGCCACAGACAGGACTGAGAGCCACAGACAGGAGGTCAGACAGAGCTGAGAGCCACAGACAGGACTGAGAGCCACAGACAGGAAGTCAGACAGGACTGAGAGCCACAGACAGGAGGTCAGACAGGACTGAGAGCCACAGACAGGAGGTCAGACAGGACTGAGAGCCACAGACAGGAAGTCAGACAGGACTGAGAGCCACAGACAGGAGGTCAGACAGGACTGAGAGCCACAGACAGGAGGTCAGACAGGACTGAGAGCCACAGACAGGAAGTCAGACAGGACTGAGAGCCACAGACAGGAGGTCAGACAGGACTGAGAGCCACAGACAGGAAGTCAGACAGGACTGAGAGCCACAGACAGGACATGTACGTGGGATTTGTTGATTATTAGAAGAATAATATAGAAAAACACCAGACTGGTCCTTTAATTTTGAACACGTCTCGATGGTTCTGGATTCATCTCATTGCTAAAAGCCTTGAAAAATAAGAGTAAAATAACATTTTCAGTGGTGGAAAACAAAGAATGCATACAGTGTGGACCAAATAAAAACAGACTGTACACAAACCAAGACTAATCAATACTGTACCTGCACATATTCACCTGGACAGGTGTCGTTTTATACAGCAATAACTCAGCAGAAATAATAATATTAAAAACACATTCTGTTCTGTCAGTTGTAAATGTGTAAAAAGATTTAAGGAGCTTTACAGTTGAGTACTGACATCATTACCAAGAGCTCCGGTATTATTGCAATAATATTAACATCAGTCATCAGGGGAGTAAAAGGGCGGCTGCTTCAGGAGGTCAGAGGTCACAGCGATACAACCAACAGTGAGGATGTTGTCACTACCTGATTGTTCATCACATTTTCATGACTCATCACCTCGACTGTAAACTGTGCAACTCACAGCATCAAAACTAGAGCCGAGACTAAGAGTGGATTTCTGCAGCATCACAGTCAAAAATTTAAAAATCATCAGGCAACTGATTTAAAATCAGGAGGGAAAACAAACTACATATTGTTTCTAACGCTTCACAAAATGCGTCCAAACTCGTGGCAGTTAAATCAGATCAGACAGAATAATGCTATGCTAACATTAGCTGGAGAGAAACCTCATTTAAACCTGTTAAAATTCTTTCTTCTGCCACTGATGAGCTAACATCTTAGCTTGCCAACTCGTGTTAAAGTGTGTTCAGACGCACACATTTGAATGCAGTCTGTTTATTCACCACAAACAGCGAATAGCTGTTAGCTGTAGCTAGCTAGCAACAGACAACCCGACGGCGTGTGTGTGGAGCGTCTCTGTGCTGTTCGTGCTACAGGAGTCTGACTGATCTCTTCCTTTTCCTCGTCTGGTACGTTCATGAACTGAAGTAAAAAATACCTCGGGATAAACTCAAGGTGTAACATTTTCAACTTGCGCCGTCTTCGCCTCTTAGCGTTGACTTTAGCTAGCTAAGATTAAAGGTCTAACCAGCTCTCTAATGGAGGTCGAGGCAGCAAATTGAAAGAATTTTACACCATCAGAAAGCAATGAGCATGGTGACAGATAAATGTTTGATGAATATTGTATGTTTTACCTGTAACTGCATCCACAGCTAGCTGTTTGTACCAGGAGAGTTGCACAGGTAGAGCAGAGGTAATGTTTCACTGACTGCTTCCTTCCACTCCAGAAACCAGATTACTGTTAATCAGGTTAAGGCAATGTTTACATGCACTGCAATATTATAAGTCTAAAACTCGAGATTACATAGAGTTTGGTCATTCTTCACATTTCCTCCAACAAACTGCTGCATACAGTTGCTTTCCTATCCTGGTGCTTTGACGTGCAAATTGCTTAGTCCCAAAAAACCCAGATAAAGACTCATAAGGTTTCTCCAACAAGAATCTACCTGTGTGAATTTCCACTTTACATGATGTTTCAAAATTCAGCTTCCATGGTTTTGGAAGAATCTGAATTCTTAAGTGCATGTAAACAGTGATAAACCAACTCTGTCTCGCTCCAGTAGGCAGTGACAGATGGATTTCAATGCTAGCAAACAAACCGAGCTAGCGCTCTCATCCTCATTAGCCTTGGTGTTTGTGCTGGATGAATCCTCTCGGGCCGTCGAGGAGCAACACTGAGGGGTGAACCACAACCTGCTGAATATCTGCGCTGTCAGTTGTTTTAATTTTTGGTTTCACTGGCAAACATTTAGTGATAACATTAAATAGTAACTGTGTTGAGTATAATAAGGTGTATTTTCTCTGAGTCATACAGCAGTTAGCGAGGAATGCTGCTGAACACAAGATGGCCGCCATCACTTGGTGGGGCGTCATTCTGTGAAGAAGAGGAACAGAGGTATTCTCCTCGCAGTGTTTAAGGATAATTTGATAATAATTGGAAGTCGCTCACAGCCTGAGCTCGTTGGCCACTTTGGAGGCGATGTTTTTGAAGGCGATGGACGTGCCAGAGATCCTTTTAAACCGCACGCCGTTGAGCGAGAGGCGTGGCAGCTTGCACACCTCTATCTCCCACTGGACCAGACTGTCCTGCCGGGCGTCGCCGTGCACGCAGAACAGCGAGTAGCGCTCGCGCTGCTCGTAGTCACAGTTGTTGGCGTCCAGGACCCTCCGGATCTCCTTCATCATGTCCCCCGGCTCCATGGAGGACGTGGTCTTCATGCTCCAGGTGAAGCGCAGGGAACGAGGCTTGGAGTCCCGCCCCTCCTCTTTGGGCTCACCTGATAAACTCCTGGAGGAAGGAGACCGAACAAACCGACAGCATTAACAGAGCAGGCGGTCTAAAACCACAGGAAGCAGCAGATCTGAACAAGGGACTGTAAAATTTCATCCAGAACCCCTTTGACATTTTTAGGAACTGTGTTATTTACGTCTTGTACCATCTCTCCATTCAGATAGTTTTGGTTTAATTTGTCCAGGATCTGTCAACTACAGAACAAATAGTCCTCGTGACTATTTGTACCACTGTACTGAGGTGGAGACAAATATCTCCAAACCTGGACAAATAAAACCAAAACTTTCTGCATGTACTGCTAAAGGTAAGAGAAAAAATATGTTTTTGTAATTTGGGTGAGCTGACTTTTCATTTTTATTGCAGGCAGAGCAGCTGCAACAATACTAAACAATCCCGTGATTAAAGTGAATCTGCATGAAGTGTGGAGGCCAGATAACCTGGGAACCAGACGAATCTGCGAGCTCATGTTTTATTGGCTCTGGCAGATGCATCTGGTACCCCTCCCATTCAGACAGATTTCTAGCCGACCAATCACAAGTTTATCTAATAAGGGGCGGGTTTGATACGATGACTGTACAAGATGGCTGCCGCTGATGTGGAACGTTCTGAATCTGCTGTCACGTCAGTATTAAAGGAACAGGACGGTATATTTTCTCTAAAAGAAGAACAAACAGCTGCACTTAAAACTGTTGTTGATAAGAAAGATGTGTTTGCCGTACTCCCGACAGGATTCACTCAGCGCTACATCACACGTTTTGTTGCTCTGATTGGCTGTAGGTCAATCCAATTGCGTCCAGAGGCATTTTGGTCTGTGGCCCCTTACAAATCGAAAATGACCTGAGAGGATCCAGACTAATTCAGTCAGGCTAGAGGCCAAATATTCCAGAACCACAGTGACTACTTCATCCTTCTCCCCCATGACTGTGATTCCTGAGCTCTTACTCACCTGCGTACAAACTTGGAGGTGATCTTGCCGATGAGGGAGGTGGAGGTGCCGCGATGGGGCGAGGCCAGCGATGCGGCGGTGTGCTGCGACAGGCAGGGCGAGTCCGGCGGGCCGTTGTAGGTGGCGGGTCTCCGGTCTCGAAGCTGAGCGCCGTGGAAGGTGGAGCGGCTGGAGGAGCCGCGGGGGAAGCGGGTCCGGTCCGGCGTGGTGCTGCTGCTGCTGGTGACGCTGAAGGCTGAAGGTGATGACGGGGGCTGCTGGGGGGAGCTGGGGGGGGAGAGGACGTTAACATAGTGATATAAAAACAACAGGTTTAGTTTCTGGAGACATTAATTGAGTGGTGCAGGAAGTGCTGACCTCTGATACTCTGCGCTGTCGTCGATGGGAGGCAGGCAGGACTTCATGGGGTGTCCCGATGCTGACATGGACTTGACATGACGGGGGCGTGTGGAAGAGACGGTTGCCCCCGGTGATGGGGAGGGGGATGCTACAGGTACCTCAGGGAGACTGAAACAGACACAGATTATTGATTTGGAGAATAACAGCACGCGATCAATGAAAACTTCCAGAATTCTTCTCACCTGCTGTCCTTCCCGTTGGAAACAGCAGCCGAGTGGCGTTCGGTACTTGTCCTCTCATTAACATACGTGTTCCTTCGAGTTATGCTCTGTAACACACAGACACTCGTTGCTTATTCACAGAATTTTCCCTGGCGTTTCGGAGAATACTACAACATCAAGCATAAATGCCTCATAGCTCTGCAGAGGCCGGCATCACGATGTCTTGCACGAGCATAAACAAGGTGTAACAGTTTTAAGTCATGTTAGCGCCCCCTACAGGCTGCAGAGTTCATTACAGCCACAACATCCTGATGATTCATCTGTTCTTTGACTGAACAACAATGAGGCTAAACATGTAAAGTTTGTCCTGAGGGTGGCGCTAGAGGAAAGATCATGGGGTCATTAAAATCTAAAGGGTTCATCCTCTGAGGAGCAGGAATGGGATCAAGACATTTCATGACAATCCAGCCAAGTTCTAACATGCTGTTTGACCCTGGTAGCTGTATCAGGACCTGGTTTAGACCAGAATCTGAATCCTCTCACCCCCGACGCTGTGGCTGACCTCCTGCGGTCTGGAGCTCCCATGGGTGAGGCCGGCTCTTCCTTCCTGTTGCTCTCTATGCTGTTGGCATGACCACGCTTGGTGTAGGAGACAGGTGGGGGGATAGAGGGCGCCACTGAGACACAGGACAGAGAGCATACAAAGACTTCATCCAGATCTGTGGTCAATATTCTAATATTAGCTAAGTAAGTAAAGCAACGGAGCAAACAGTCTGGACAGAAACTCACCATGGTCGCTAAAACGCCGCTGCTTCTGATTGATCGATACGTTGCGAGAGTGGGTGGGGGACTGACTGGAGCCGTTGAGGTCGCTGCTGGGTCGTAACCTTTGAACCAGGTTACTGCTGGACAAAGACGCACTGCCTTCAAACTGTTGGAGAGAGTCACAACAGAGGATTCTGGGTAGAAGACGGGCTCATTGACAGACTGGGTTGATGAGGACATTTTGGGAAATCAGACTTGTTGGAAGGTGGATTTTTCTTCCAGTCTTTGTGCTAAGCTAGGCTAAACATGTCCTGGACCCCCCTCTGTACTGGACACAGATGAATCTGATATCTAAAATGATTCTGGAGATCAAGAACATTTCACTGAATGTACAACAGTTTATGTAACGTGACAAACCTCAGCAGGTTTCCTCCCCAGCAACAGGTATATTGCCATCACCTCGTTGTATTTCTGACCCTCCAGCGCCTTCATCACTTCCTCCTGAGGGAAGCCCATCGTCCCCATGAGCTCTGATTGGTCAGAAAACACACAGTTGGTGCAACAACAAGACGTTCTGTGAGGCTTAGCTAAATGCTAACATGCTGCTAACACACTGATGATTAGCAGGTATAATGTTTACTACATTTGCCATCTTAGTTTAGCGTGTTAGCATGCTAACATTAGCTAGTTAGCAGTAAACACTAGTGCAGCTGAGGCTGATGGGAATGTCATTAGTTCTGCAGGTATTTGGTCATAAACCGAAGTGTTGGACAAATTAACATGTTGACCTGATGATGGCGCTAGATGAAAAGTCAGAGGATCAGCAGAGTTATTACAGTTCATCCTGAGGGGAACATGAACGATGAACCACATTTCAGCACAATCCATCCCATAGTTAATTGTAATAAAAAACAAAAATGCGGTTCATGGTGGCGCTAGAGGAATAACCAGTCTGGAATTCATCCTCTGAGGACCATGAATATGACTGTTACTGTGTGACAATCCATCCAGAGATATTTTAGTCTGGAGTTAAGTGTTGGACCGACCAACAGTGACATCCACAGAGCCGAGCAGCTAGCGAGGCTGAGAAGCACTACCATGACTGTGATTGGCCCAAACTCTGTCCAATTCTTGACAACATGTAAACGTGATTGATTGAGTTGATTTGATCAAAAAATGATAGTTGAATTTGTTGAATGTAGAGTGATATCATCAAACAAAGAGGATTATGGGACTTCCACATCCAGCAGACACACAGCGACATTACACCGTTTTGGAAAACATTAACTGGAGGTGTGTTTGACTTTGCTGTCCAACTGCTCAGTGTGTACATGTACTCTGTGTGTGTGTGTGTGTGTGTGTGTGTGTGTGTGTGTGTGTGTGTGTGTATGTGTGTGTGTGTCTGACCGATGCGTTTGAGGTCGTTGAAGTCTTGTTCTGGTTCAGTGTATGACTTCAGGTCCTTGTCCTCATAGCCGACGTTCATCCATCGATCCTTCATGATTTGCTGAGAAACAGACAAACAACAGGAACAAGTGAAGCGTTTCATTCAGCAGCGCAGAGGTCTCAGGCTCACGGACTGCTGCTCTGGTTCACGTATGTGCAGCAGCGCAGAGTGTTAATGGGTGAAGGTGAAGGTAGAGCAGACTCTCAGCCAATCACATCGCTCTGAATCAGCTGAGCCAATCACAGAGAAGCATGACGATGACGACAAATGTAAAGACGCTTCTCCAGGAAATCATGTCCTGATTAATTAAAACGGTTTAGTTATATTTGAAGCGTTATTGCCTTATTTCTGTGCATTTGTTTAGTTTGTTGTTGTCGGTTCTGAGACGTCTGTTCTCAGCGCAACATCCAAGACACAATTTCCACCAAAATCGTGCTCTGCCCCGAGCAGAGCAAACACCACACGGAGAATTTCAAGGTCAGAAAAATACGAACAAACGGCCACGAAAAAGATTTGTTGTTTTGTCCAGAACGGTAGAAAAATAAAGCTTGACTTGCTGTATGTATGTATGTATGTGTGTGTATATATATATATATACACATATATATATACATACATACATACATATACATACATACATACACACATACTGATTTATCTTTTCTTTATTAAAGCTGCATGGATTGATCACTGTCTTGTTGTCTTGTGATGGGATGTCAGACTCTGAACAGCTGCTTCACAGTAAAAAACCTTCCAACTGGAACCCACAAAGGCTTTTATTGTGAAGCAGCTTCAGGAAGTGTTGAGATCGTCACAACTCTTTTTTTTTTTTTGTTTGACATATGAGTTTTAAATGTTGAAGGCAGGTTGCAGGTTGCTGGTTCTACTCCCTGACTTTTACCTGCAGGCTGCCTCGTTTCCCCGGGTTGAGGACCAGCAGCTTCTTCAGCAGGTTCTCGCAGTCGGTCGACATGTAGAAGGGGATCCGGTACTTTCCTCTGAGAACACGCTCCCTCAGCTCCTACACACACACACACACACACACACACACACACACGCTGGCTAATGAGCTAAATAGTGTTAACGTCGGCTACAAACATTAGCTCATTAACAGTCTGGGTTTGTATATGATGAGGACAGAATTACATGATTGTGAGTTTCTTAGCGAGTTAGAGTCCATTTGAAACTACATTAGAGACAAATGATCAGTAGTGACACAGGTACTAGCTACAAGCTAGCTATCAGAAGGACCACTAGCATCCCATAGAGCAGTTGGTTCATCTATTAGTTGATCAACAGAAAATGAATCTGCAACTATTGTGATGATTGATTAACTGTTAGTCATTTTTTAGTTCAACAACAAAAACATTCTCCTGTTTAAGCTTCTCATATGCATCTTTACATGATAGCACATGGAATATTTTGGGGTTTTAAAGAGGACATCGGCCAAAATAATTAATCAAGAAAATAATCATCAGATTAACTGATTATGAAAATAATTTGTTGCAGCCCAGAGTAGAGCATTAGTGTTTTGTTGTTATGAACTTTACAAGAAGCACTCTGGATCAAGAGGGTCCGACTGCAGACCCCCCTCACTTCCCATTGGCTCGCAGACCTGTGGTCCCCAGACATGAGGTTTATTATGAAATTAAAAAGAAGCACAAAAACCAAATGTACGACTCTGTGTGAGACAAACACTGAGTGCGCTTGAGTTCATTCTTGACTTTGGGACCAGCAGTTTGACAGAAATGATTTTTACTGGATTTACTCTGCTAGTGGACCTTCATCTAAGATTATTGTTGTTCAACTGAGTCACCAGTTTATTAGGAACACCCAGCGCCTGTACACCGAATACAACAGCTGTGCAGTCCATCCTGTATTTGTTGAGTTTTTGTTGAACTTTGTAGTTTTTTACTTTACTGAAAGGTGTTTCTATTATTTTGTCTGCACCTTGAGGTTCTGTCCGTCGAAGGGCAGCGAGCCGCTGACCAGCGTGTACAGAATCACTCCCAGACTCCAGACGTCCACCTCCGGACCCTCGTACTTCTTCCCCTGCAGGGTTACAGAACTACATTACCCAGCAGCCCGCTGCTTCATAACACACCAACACACTTCACTGTCCTCGGTCTTATTTCATCTTTAAATACGTCAAAGCACAGAATTTGCATATATAGCATATATTTCTGTGCTTTTGATGGAACCAGTCAGCCATAAAAAAAAGGAATTATAAATCTGAAGACGTGGTGATGTGAAGCTGCTTGAGTGTGGACGACAGGTGTGGTGGGAGGAACCGAGTGTTCACCTGGAAGAGTTCAGGAGCAGCGTAAGGAGGAGAGCCGCAGAACGTGTCCAGCTTACTGCCCAGTGTGAACTCATTACTGAAGCCGAAGTCGGCTATTTTGATGTTCATGTCAGCGTCCAGCAGGAGGTTCTCAGCCTGAGACACACGGAGAAAAACACTCGATGTACCAGGTAATCATTTAACCCCCCCACTGTAGATCTGAAAGGTGCTGTATAGACAAACCCTCCACGCTGGTTTAACAAGATCCCCTACATCTACTTTCACACAGCGTCTTGACTTCCACTCAACTTTCTTTTGTTCAAAGCCATTACACTTACGGTACATGATGAAGGTCAAATGTATTTACAGAGAGTCAACAGGGTCAGTGTGTTGTATAATAAACTACATTCATCAATCAAGATGATAACTATCAATACTATTTATTAATGCTGTCTCACTCTGTGTGTGTGTGTGTGTGTGTGTGTGTGTGTGTGTGTGTGTACCTTGAGGTCTCGGTGTACAATCCTCTTCTGGTGACAGTACTCCACTGCTGACACAATCTGACAGAAACACACAGTGATACACGAAGAAGAAGAAGAAGAAGAAGAAGAAATTAGGAGGAAGAAAAAGAAAGAAAGAAGAAGAAGAAGAATTATTAGAAACCAGTAGAGGTAATGCATTATTAACTTTGTTGGAGACTTCCTGGCAGGAACAATCAGGACCCTGGATGCTAGCAGCTAGCTATGGGACGGACTGTTAGCATCCTGAAGCGCTTTAATGTTTTGCTGCTATGAATGTTACAGAACAAACAGAAGTAAAAAAAAATACTCTGTTACAAGTAAAAATCCTGCATTCAAACTCTCACTGAAGTAAAAGTACAAAAGTATTGGCATCAAAAAGTACTTAAAATACCAAAAGTAAAAGAACTCATTATGCAGAATGTCAAGATCTTTCACTCTGGACCAAAGTGTTTGAATGACGAACTGATCGACTAAGTGACATGGCTAACCCTTAAGAACTGAGCTCTGCTACAGTTTACAGATACTATTCAGTCATAAAATAACAGAAACTTCAATGAAGAAAGAAATCAGCTTAGAGATGAAAACGAATTTAATAACGTCACGGCAGAGACGTTGTGTTTGTTGACCACAGGTTGTTAGCCGCTCTGCTAATGGACCACAATGAAGCTGATGTGTTTCATTAGCGGTTACACTAATGCAGCCTGCATTCATCTTGCTACACAACAACAGGTGAAAAACTACAGGCCACTGTACAGAGCATCATGGGAAAACACCAGGAAAGCCTGAGCTGCTCCAATATATTACACCTGTGTTATTAGGAACACCGCTCATCATCTAATTAAGGAATTAAAGGCCCCAAAAATAATTAATAAAAAGAAAGTTATTGTGCTCTTGTTAGAGCTAATGAGGTCAAATGGTGATGCAGGTGGAGGCACTTTTATATCCTTGTATGAAACCAGTGAGTGGTCAAACCCTAAAGACAACCCTGAATGCACCATTAAACAGCTGACCAGGATGCAGAGGATTCTGGGATATTGAGGATCAGACTGTGTCGTAGATATGAAACAATCTCACCTGGCGAAACTTGGCTCTGGCCTCCTTCTCCTTCATTCGTCCGTGAGCAACAAGGTAGTCAAAGACTTCACCTGGAACACAGGCAAGCAGGCAGGCAGGCAGGCGGACAGACAGACAGGCAGACAGGCAGACAGGCAGACAGACGTGTCACACCTCGAGTTGGAAAACAAAACCTCCAGATGACTTTATTATGAAGCTTATTTGGAGACCATTGTTTCTTTCTCCACCACTGCTCATGTCAACAGACAGGTGGACAGACAGGTGAGCTGGTCTTACCTCCGCTGGCGTACTCCATCACCAGGTACAGAGTTTTCTCCGTCTCAATCACCTCGAACAGCTTCACTGAAAAACAACAGCAGAAACATATTACTGCTGCCAAATACGGAGCTCTACTGCCTTATACTGAGCCCTGCTGCTGCCAAATACTGAGCTCTTGTTTTGTATCTGTCTTTTGTTTCTCTGCTCATTTAATTAGATAATCAGGACATTATTTGTTGTCCAAAGTTTTCCATTAGATGTTAATCAAACTGATAAATGAGGTGAAGGAGGACAGAGGACAGAGGAGGAGGAGGAGGAGGTGGTGAAGACTCACCGATGTTTGGGTGGTTGAGGATCTTCATCACACTGACCTCCCTGAAGAGCTGAAGAGACAAACAGTGAAGCCGATTTAAGGAGCCGTCACACGTTTTCAGATACAGGAAGTTGATGGATCATTATGTTGTTTCAGGAGAGCGGTCACATGACTAGTGTGAGTTCTGGACGGGTACAGAGGTCATGTAGAGTTGAGACGGACGTCTTTATGTGATGACACGGACGTGAACGCTCACTATCGTGCTGTACACTCACTGTTTGTGGGATTACACAAGTGTGACTTCATGCTGCGTTCACTTGAGGTGGGACTTTCTGCCGCCACCACTTGGTTGTTTGTAACAGAAACTTGTGTTGACGTCAGCAGCAGACATTTTTTACTATTTCTGACCATATTAACGTGTGATACAGCAGAAGTGATCCATATATGATGGTTGAATTCTGCATTCTGCCCAACAAGTACTTTTACTTTAATAATTGAAGTACATTTTGCTGTTTGTACATTTACTTAAGTGAAATCATCTTCCACCGCTGTAGATGCCCGGTATTGTACGTGACAGCATACATTACTTTGTGCTTATTCAGAGGGAACTGCATCAATCAACAGTGTCATACAGACAGGCAGAGGTCAGAGGTGAGAGTGTACCTTCTGCAGACTGGTGGGGTTCAGCTGAGTTTTGTCGATGATCTTGATGGCGACCTGCAGGAGGAGACGACATGTCAGAAACATCCAAACTCATCAGCTCCTGATTTAAATCCAGATCAGACGTTTGTGTTGGAGAACTTTTATATCATGAAACAACAGAGCTCTGCAGGAACGAATCCTAGAACCCTGAACTGAGTTAGCATGTTAGCTCTTCCTGTTCCCTCGTCTGGAAGTCAGTGGGTTTCTTGAATGGGTTTTTGGTTCCTGAAGTAAGGTCTGTGGTTAACACAAGCGTGGTTAACAAAAATCTGTCAGTAAATACTCCACTGGTGAGTTTTGAAGCTTTTGCGTGTCTTAAAAAAGGCGGTTGCTAACAAGTGTCTAAATGAGACTACAGAGGTTGTCGG
>VMKM01002422.1:0-72167 GCA_008360985.2 Macquaria ambigua
CTGCTAAGTCCCATATGTACGAAAGCCCTCCTCTGGTCAGAGAATTAGTGCTGAGGAGGATTAACACACTCACTTCTGTGTGTGTGTGTGTGTGTGTGTGTGTGTAGGCCAGGTCAAGTTAATTTGTCTAGCCTTTAACCACAACTCAAATGGATTCACAACACATTATGTTCATTAATCAATGAAAACATGTACAAACAAGTGTGTTTATGTAGGATGTGAATGTAAATGACATGCGCTCAGTGTTAAGTATGAGACCAGTGAGCTATATTTACTCCTCTGTTGACTCATCTTTAGTGTAATATGGATTATACGTCAGAAGATGAGCATGAATCAAATATGAATCCAGCCTGTGTATTCCAGCTGTGAGCTGGTGACAGCAGGCAGGATGGCTGCTGTTAAGACCACAGCGCTCACCGACAGTGCGGCTGTGCCTTTCAGCGGGACGCCGCACTGTGGCGTCAGATCAGATCAAATATAACGTGAAGGTGTAGGGGTCTACGAAGGGTGTCAGTTCAGCTTGCAAAAAAATGTAAAATTGATAGTTTTTTGTATGTGTATGTATGCAACCAACCAAGCAACCCGTTAAACAGAAGTTCACAGAGTCTTGAACCATCAGCAAATGAAACATAGTGAAAACATAACTGACATCTGTAGTCGCCTGACAAAATCTGTATTTCTAGTAATACTTTGAACTGTTTCCAGTTTCCTGCCTTATCATTAATTTTTACTTTGTCATAGTATGATATTACATTTTATGCAGTACAGTTTGTGGTGCTGTTGAATTGCATTGCATTATACCCTCATTGATATAAATGGGGAAGACACAATAATGATAGTTACATGAGAAGATTGATACTACTCTCATAACTGTCCATTAGATATGAAGCCAGCCAGCAGCTGGTTAGCTTAGTTTATAATAAAGACTGGAAACAGCTAGCCTGGCTCTGTCCAAATGTAACAAAATCCCCCTACCAGCACCTCTGAAGCTCATTAATTAACACGTTACCGTATGTCGTCACAGTGAAGTTGCCAAGCAACCATCAGAGACCCCCTAGAAAGTCACTGCTCCCCCAACAAAAAAAATATGCAGCAGATAACCCCTTGCAGAACCACAACATGTTGTTTTTACACTTCAGTTTTCGTACGGATTAAACAAAGACGATATCTCGGGTCAATTAGTGAGCTTTAGAGGTGCTAGTAGGTGGATTTTGTTACGTTCTGATAGAGCCAGGCTAGCTGTTTCTCCCTACTTCTAGTCTTTGTGCTAAGCTAAGCTAACCGTTTGCTGGCTGTGGCCTTAAATGTAACGGGCAGACAATGGACATGATAGAAACTTACCTTTGCCAAAAAACTGAATTAACATATTTCCCCCAAAGTCGAACTATTGCTTTAACAAAAAAAAGATGTCAAGGCAGTTAAGTAGTGAAAGAAAATACTTTATATGATATCATACAACTGTTGTGACGTATACGTCGGCCCACCTACCATGCTCTGGAAGGTGGAGTGCAGCTGTGTTAAGAACGGGGGCTTTCCAGACAACGCTAACACTCTCTTCTCCACCATGGTGCATTCCACGTCATCGTCCTGGATCACAACGTCCTTCTTCAGGATCTTTACAGCGTACAGATCCTCTGTCCCTTTAC
This sequence comes from Macquaria ambigua, assembly GCA_008360985.2. Classification (NCBI taxonomy): domain Eukaryota; kingdom Metazoa; phylum Chordata; class Actinopteri; order Centrarchiformes; family Percichthyidae; genus Macquaria; species Macquaria ambigua. The sequence goes on from VMKM01002422.1 coordinate 1,647, forward strand.
GCTCTGCCAGCATCACCTAGAGAGAGGAGAAGAGACGACAGAGAGGATAGATGGGAAATGCAAGGGAGATGAATTCATCAATATTCAAAATCTTTATGGCACACAGCTCCTGTCATGCCTTTATACCAACATCACCTTCAACATCACCTTAGAAGAACGAGGGGTGCAGGGGAGAAAAGAAAGAAAGAGGGAGAAAGAGGGAAAGGTAGGGAGGGAGGCAGAGAGATGTGGGAGGCAGGGAAAGCAGAAGGGATAGAGGACATACTGTAAAGGGCAGGGATAAAGGAGTGGAGTGATAAAGGAAAGCGTCTCTGACTGTTTTGGGTTAGACAGTTAAAGTAAAAATAAAGAGACTGAGGACAGGAGGGAAGGAGAGAGCAAACTGATTCATCATTTCTAACGATGTCATCTGAGGAGAGGGCAAAAAGGAGAAATGGAAAGGAAAAAAAAAAGGGAGGACAGACGGGAAAAGGAGGTGATAAAAGGCTCCTACACAGTGTGATTGCATGTTACTCTGTACGAGATACATCTGATAAAATCTTGTCCGCAATATGTGTCAGACTGCACGATTTCGAGGCATGTCAAATTGTGAGATAAATGCCTGGTGAATCGTAAAAAAAAATGCAAGCAGGCATGTCATCAACTTGCATCATCCCTTTGTGCTTCCCTCGTTTTGAAAATGCAGCAAAACAGAAGGCTAGTTTTGGCCAAAACGCTGGCATTGGGTTTTTTGTTTGTTTGTTTGTTTTTAAGTTTACAGAAATAGAGCTCACAATGTTGAGCCTGCCAGTGTATTTTGTGTCATTTCATGCATAGTCTGACTGGTTGGTTTGTTTGGCATTGGTCGTAGCAGAGGCCACACTGGGAGAATTGACCGTTCGCTAAACCCCTTGCCGAACAATGACTGTCCAATCATCGCTCTGCAACCGCTATAGGCCCGGCAGGTGACCCCAGGCAGGTTAAGCTTTGGATCTCTCCACATGTTGAAGTGGTGTGCCTGGGACTGTAGTAGAACAATACTCTGCATTTAAAGAGTTTGGATGGTAGTGTCTTTTGTTCCTATCTTCTTAAAGCAAACCAAAAGTAAAAGTGTAAGGAATGGATCAAACATTGATGTGTTTATCTGCTCTAACGTAAGCAGTTGCAGTTGTTAGCATATCAGGCTGAATATCTACCTACAGGAGTGACTGAACGTTACTTCCAAAGGCCAAGGAGCACATCATTAACTAAAAAGTGTTGCATACGTTTATGGGGTCACAGGTTATGTTACGTCTTTATTGGATTTGGGGAATACTCCAGCAACGTTACTTGAGATACTGTTAAGTCTGCCAGACACACGGGTTAGTCCTCATCCTAAAACCCTTTCTCCTTAAAAGCGAAATCATACTGTTTGAAAATATGAACAAGCTATAAGCTAAGCGAATAAGCTAATTAAACCAAACAAGGTTAATAAAACAGCCCGATCTTGGATTTTTCCTAATCATACCTTACAATACTTGGACAAACTAGCTATATGCTATAATACAACAACAGTGCTGTTTTTATTTCATGCATGAAGCCACCAAGAGCATATTTAAGACCCCTTTTGCAAAATTCAGCTGGAAACATTAGAAACGCAGCCGGGAGAGAGTTTTCAACCAACTCACGGAGCTAACTTTAGCTTAATTAGCTAGCTGTCTACAGTTTATAAAATCTGTCAGCCACAGTAGTCATTACAACTTGCAAAATTGATGGTCGACGGCTGGAATTGCTGCTTTTGTCTGAAATCAAGGACCACCGTTATCAGTGTAAACAGTGAAAGTGCTGTGCGAGAACTGAAAACTTGACAGGCATAGCAACAGTAACTAAGGGACTGGGGCTTAGAGAACGGTCAATTTAGGACACAATTTTGTGAAGGCCATCTTCGGGCGCCAAGACTAAATCTGCCATTGGTGCAAATGTCTCACAGTTGCCATTTTGTATTGACAACCAAAGATTTCAGCCCAGAGTCGCACAGTGTATAGAATGAATCATTCTCCATGATCTTAACGCCATGCAGCTCTGTTCTGCCTTTACTTCACTAAAGAGGAAGAAAAGAGGAAGGGCAGTCTTTGGATCGAAAGTTAACCATACAGAGCAAGATTTTTTAGCGCTTCTGTAACATTTTCATACTGCTCAGCTTCTCTTTGCCCTTCACGACACATCAGGGAGGAGAAAAAGTAGAAAAGACAGAGTAAGAAGAGAAAGAGGGGATTATTTCACATTTCTTTTTCAGGATCTTTAGGGCACACAGTGTGGGGGCGGATGGAGATAAAGGAAAGGTGGATGGGTGAGGAGAGTGGGATTAGAAAAGTGGGGGAAATATTGAAGGAGGAGGCGAAGGGCAGGAGGAGAGGAAGGACAGAGGGAACAGCAGAGAAAGAGATTGGAAGCAGTCAAGCAATCTAGAAATCCTATTTGTTTTAATTGTAAAGTCTGGGAGCACATCTGCTTGTGATTACACTTGTGAGACACGCACACACATGCACACACCATGGGTGGTGGTTTCATATATAATCTGTGGCCGCTGATTCCTGTGGAGGTCGACCAGACAGATGTCAAGAATGAAACCACTATGAGATGCCTCTGCGTTGCTGTGTATACGTGTGTGGTTTGTGTGTGTGTGTGTGTGTACTCAGCAGTTTAAATGTCTTGTAGCCAAGGTCAGGCTCATGCTGCTTACACTCTCTGAAACAGAAGAGTAAACCTTTCTGTCTCGTCTTCCTCTCTCAGGTCTCTTGTTTGCCGTATCCTGTTCTCCTCTCCTTTTTCATCACCATTTCTTCCCTCTTGTTTCTCAATTTCTCCCTTTCCTACTTTCCTCTTCCTTTCTCCTTTCCCCTCCTGTCCTCATATCTTCTTTCCTGAAGAATCCAGTAGCTGCTGCAAATAGCAGGCAAAATGTGGGTCAAGTCTCAGCTCGCAGGTCATCTCATTAAAGTTGGAGCAGGCTTGTGACCAGGTCAGAAAAGTTCAACTCTCTAGACTGATATCTGTATGGGGGAATTATATTCGCAAGTTTAACTGTTGAAGGTCTCTGTGTATAGAAAACCTTAACAAACTGAGAAAGTGGAGCTTTAAAGCAGTAGTTCAACATTTTGGGAAATACATTTATTTGCTTTCTTGCAGAGACATAGATGAGAAAATAGATATCAATATTATATCTGTCTGTTCAATATAAAGATATAGCCAGGGAACGTGTAGCTTAGCTTAGCACAAAGGTTGGAAACAGGGGGTATCCTTACTTTGAACGGATAGATATGAGAGTGGTATACATCTTCTCGTCTAACTCTTGGCAAGAAAGATAATAATGAGTGTACTTTCCAAAATGTTGAACTATTTCTTTAAAGTTGATTTTGTAACTAGAGGCATGGTTCTTTCAAGAAATTACATGTATACTGTCTTAAGGTAGGTCAGCATACAAAAATAAAAAAAAACATTATTATTACTAGTTAGCTTCCATGTTAGGTTCAAAGAACATATAATGATAGGAAAAATCAGATGCATCAGAACATCATATAAGTTTAAAGCAACAGCAAACCATGAGCATGTTTAGGCAACATAATTTTAATTTTAAAAAGTCAGATTAAAGCTCACAATTTCAAGCTCATCATGGCTCTCGACTTTTATTTTTTCAACAACTGTTACTGTGATAATATGCTAATAGCAAAAACTTCAGCATCAGAAGGACACAGAGAGCAGGACAATTTTCTGAAACTGAGGGAAGTTGTAACTTGTGTAAATTATCGGCACAGATAGATGTGAGACTACTCTGCTGAAACTAGTCGACTGACTGCATAGCCTTCCCCTTCCTATCACTCTAAAACTAATAAAAGTACTTCAACGCTTAATCTTTAAACAAGGCTGTGAACAGGCAAGAAGAATGTGGAAGAAAAACGGCTGAGCTTAACATTACATGGCTAGCATGCTGTGTTTGTAGTTCCCACAAGGCTAATTGAGTTTTGGGACCTCAACAAAGAGTCTTTCATCCAATCTTATTTCATATTAAAACTTTTTTATTGCATTTCTTATGTTAATTTGCATAAAACACAGGGTGAACCTAATGACTTGAAAATCTTGCAACTGCTCAAATGCTCAAGTTGAGCTGAGTTTGTTTGATTTATTGATGTGTTTAATATACCATTCTTCTGGGGGAGCAAGATAGACTAGATCTTAGAAAGGCTGTTGTGTAGGGAAAAGCCTTAAACAGGCTTTATCTCCACAGTGAGCTGACATATTCTACGTCTGCAAACAGTAACGTGCTGTCAAATGCAGAGTGAGCAGATCCACCTCTTGCAACCACTCGTTATAAGTTGCTGTAGATGAATGTCAGCTTAATGATGTAAATGGAAAACATATCACGCTCTTTATTCTTTCCAAAACCGCAAAGAACAGAGCAATAACACTGACCTTATATCCACTTCATCATTTTTTCTCCCAAAGCGATCAGAAACTCAGCAGCTTTGCTGTTTATGCCTTATAAATATTCAGGCATGATAATGTAGAGGGGTTATTGGGTTTGGGGTACTACAGGGAGTGCAGCACAGATGGACAAAGACACAAAGGTATATGTGTGTGTGAGGGTGTAAATGTGCATTTGCAGGACAGCCACAGTTCAAGAATGTGCATTACAGTCATCAGCATTAACGTTTGGATATCTGTTGAAGTTGGATCTATGCTGGTAGCATCCTTTGACAAAAGTTGTAAGTTTGTGAGAGAGAGAGTGTATGTGTGTGTTTGTGTTTTTCGTGGACTCATCCCATATGGTGGCAGTGTGACTCTATGTAAATACAAACTCTATAAAGTTGAACCAGAGAGGAAGGACACCATCTGGCCCAAAGCTCATTTTATGCAACCACAAGGACAAGGACAAGACCAACACAAGAGAAAGAAGACATAAAACCACAGGGTTTCATCCAAAATCAAAACGCCTCTGCAGACAAAAGATGCAAAGGACACAAAGTAACAACAGGAACTTTTTGGCATCATTACACACCGTCCATGGTGACAAATTTAGGAAGACGAGCATACGTTCTTTTTTCATTATACGTTTTAACTTTTGGATGTAATTTTCAGGCGTTACCTCATGCACACTCATCAAGGTTCAGTGTCTTACTCAAGGTCATTTTTGGTCACAGTGTCATTCATAAACAGGCTACTCTACTATGAATTGTGGCGTTTGTCACTATCGGCAACGCCCTTTTATCCAAGAAAGTTGTTCAGGGTCATTTGACAGAAAAGCAGTCCTCAGGATATTAACTGTCATATGTCGTAAATGATGCCACTGTGTTTTCTCTGCTGACCTTGCAGAGGGAAAACTAATGAAACCACACTCCACTGCACTCTACTGCACCGCATGATGCTGCACTATGTTGTATTACAGTGGGCTGTGTTGTATTATTCTAAACTGTCATATATCATAGCGTCTATGTAGTCCGATCATATCCACCGAGACAGTGTGTATTTCCTGTCTAGCCCCAAACAGACACTCATTGTAGGACACAGTGGGACTTGTTTGGATTCATCAGACTTTGCCCTGTCTGTCCACACTGTTTTTCTATGTGCTAGCTGTTGCCAGCCGCATGGCATCTCATTCGATCTTGCAAGAGCAAAAACAGCACACAACAATGAGATGAGATGAGTTTGGGGCTGTGTTGCCATGTGGATTAAAGCCCCTGAAAAGTTGGTTTCAATTCTTAATTATTTATCTACAATAATAAATATTCATGAATAAATAAGCAAAAATCAAAGTTAAAGTTCTTAGATACTATTATTATTTTTAATAATTGTTTAACAGTCAAAAACTGTGCCTCATCAGGACTCTGTGGGTGTGGTTTGTCTCTTAACTTCCGGGCACTATTGCTGGTCCTGGTTGGTTGACGCAGCCTAATATAAAATTCTCAAATCTGGGAAAGTCCACATTTTTGAGGAGGTGACAACACCACATCCACCACAGATATTGCAAAGTTACTGACGGCGTAAACTAATTAAGGTTTGGTTTGATCATATACCTTTCTCATATGCATCCATATCAGATCCATCATGAAAAACCTACATAGTGTAAGAGTGTAACTAAGAGTGTTACGATGTCATATTGTTTTATATACATATATTCACATTAGAAAAACAAAAATACACATTCTGACCAGTCACCAGTAACATGACTAGCTGATCTAATAAGTGCCACTACGTTAAAAGACTGCTGTGGGAGAAAGTCGCACCTTTTCTTCCAGCTCCAGCTTCATGCTGTATGCTATATTATAAAACTGGTCAGATATTTGCTAAAATGCAGGCGCAATGTGCACAAGCAGCAGATGTCCACCTACACAACGCAACACATCCCCACTTCCGGTGTCGACAGGAAGTTTAAAGGACAAAACAACAGAGTCGGAGCACTTCCTTGTTGCTGAAACGCATAAGATCGATAAAAAAAAGAGGCTTTGAGCGGCGCTGTCCATGGTGCTAAGACTTAATTCACGCACAACAGACCAAAATGCTCACATCCTGTATTATGTAAACACATTAATGTATGGTTACAGAATAAATGCAGCTTCATACATGTGTGTTTCTGCTTGTATGCTTGGTGTGTGTGTGTGTGTGTGTGTGTGTGTGTGTGTGTGTATAGAGACCTGACATTACAGATCAGGCTGAAGCCTGCCTGAGATACAAGTGTGTGTGTGTGTGTGTGTGTGTGTGTGTTATTATCCCACTGGAAGCATGTCCTCAGAGAAATGTTAGCAGCAGTATTGTGATGCAGATGTCCTCAGACACCGAGGCTCTGAAGGTACCAGCCTCCCACACAAACTCGTCACGTGAACGACTGTTTGTTGTGTATGTATGCATGTGTGTGTGCCTCATGCGCATCTGTTTCAGGAATCTGTGTGTATGTGTGTGTCGGGTATTCCAGTAATGATCGACCCTCGACTCAGCCTCACCACACTGACGCATCAGTGTTGCTTTAAATGCCCGTTACCATGGAAACAGGCAGCCGGCATACAGGTCTGGTACACAGACAATGGTCTCTCTCTTTCTCTCTCTCTCTCTGTCGTTCTCTTTCTGTCACTTTCTCTCTCCACCCCTGCTGCTCTACCCGTCGTTTACCCAATTTTCTCCCTCGCTCCCCCCTCTTTCTCTCTCCCCACATCCTCCCCCTTCTGTCTGTTTCTTGCCTTGATTTTCATTCATTCATGTCAGTCTTCCCTCTCCAAGGTTTCCCCCTCCTTTCTCACTCTCCCGCTTTTCATTCAGTCCGACGTTTTTACCTCTCTCTCAATTCATTCATGTCAACCTTGCCGCCATGCTCTCACATCTCTGTCTCTCTCTCCTTTCATCGCTCTCTCCACTTGTCACGTCATCCTCTTCGCCGCTTTCCCTTCATCCATCTCTGTCTACCTGTGCTTCATCTCCTTTAATTCCTTCTATCTTTATCTTCTCTCTCCGTCCGTCTCTTCTTTCCTCTAAGCTCTGTGTGTGGTATTCAACACAGCTCACAATTAGAGCACAGATATACCGATGAATTACAGCATAATGGCTACCACACATATAATACGTTCCTTGGGAGCATTAGGTGTGTGCGTCCTTAAAGATGAATGCTACATGTCTACAATTAAGCTCATGAACTGAGCAATAAGGGTGCAATAAAATGCACCCTTATTCAATGCAATACACTCAGGGGTTTTGCTGCTACAGCCTTACTCGGTCTGGTATGACCAGTAGCCTTTGGTGGCTAATATTAGCTAATGTTAGCAAACTTTAGATCTTTAGATAGATATTGCTGTTCACATTCCTGAGTCAGTTTGCTGACTTTAGGACTATTCTGTACTTGTGCTACTGCTACAATACATTTTAGTATTTGCCATTTTCCTTTTGGCTGTTGCTCAGCTAAAGTTACGTAGACTTGCTTTAGCATGAACAATGCAGGAACCTCATGTCCCCATTATGTTAACTTTGTGCAAAATGTTGAATTCTCACAAAAACATTCTGCTGTCAGCCAGGAATGATTCGTCCTTTATCTGCTGCTGAGTGGATATACGTTTTAATCTTCCAAGTATGTGAACAATGCTGCTAGCATCACAGTTGTTTGTCTACACACACACATTGGTAAAGGTAATCATGAGTCTTATGCAGATCCACAGCAATATACACGTATTCCACACCATGGCCTCACCTTGCCGAAGCTGCCCTTTCCCAGCACCATCAGGAAGTTAAAGTCCGCCAGCTTCATGCGATCTTGGTTGCCATTGGAGTCGAACCGGGATGCAGCATTGGCCGACTTGCCTTCTGTGTTCTTGCCTGGACCAATCTTAGCCCTCTAGATGACAGAGAGAGAAAATAGGGCACTGCATTAGACACAACCAACATTCAAAGAGACCACAGGCTGTAAGAGGACTAACAGAGGTTTGAGTTGGCACGACTTCAATATATTTAAGCCTACTAACATAAAAAACAAAAACAAAACAAAAGGTATGGTGGGTTGATGGGGAGGTAGGGTCTTTCAACAGTATTTGTTGAGGGAAGCGAGAGATTTAATTATTCACTTTCCCCAACCACATTTGTCTCATTGGTCCTGGGGTTGACAAGGTGCTATTTGTAGCATTTTAACTTTATCCAAGATCACTGCCAACAGTCAAATTAACAAAAGATATGAGAAGCTAGACTTTATACTAAAAATGTAGGCAGAAACACATATTTCACACGTCAAAGTTTAAACAAAATAGGAAAGAAAAGAAAACTTGAATTCTCCCTAAACGTTCAGAGCCTCTTTTTCAAAGTTTGGGGCATTTTAACATCACAGAGAAAACATTTTTGTTAGGGAGACAGGAGAGGAAGTGATGAATATGTTAAAAAGGGAAAAGTTTTTAGCCTTTTGATTCATTCTATTTCATTTATTCCGCGCAGGCACTTTACTCTCCAGTTCACACTTTCCATAACAAATATGGCCTCCCTGTGAGTCTGCCACTCTATTCAATCATGACTGTCACCACTTCCCTTGTTTCTGTCCTTCAACCACTCACTCTGAAAGTTTTCTTTCTCTCTTTTCTCTAAAATTCATTTCTACTTCTTCATCCTTATAAATTTGGCCTGTGTCCCTGACTCTCCATTTATTCATGTCTATCACCACTTCCCTTTCTCTCTCTCTCTCTCTCTCTCCGTTCATGCGTCTCTGCCTCGACCTTGTCGCGCTCTCTCGTCCTGTCTCTGTCGTAAGAAACTATTAAAATCTTATAATCTAATCTAACTCTAATCTTATTCTCCACTTTGTTAAGACATGCTTCAATTTAAAAGCAGCCTTAAGACATTAACAAAATGCCTGCTCACTCAGAGACACAGGTGCAGGATGAGTACATCTTATCCTATCTTATCTTAAATTGCTGATCCACGCTGAGGCTCTCTGCACTTCTTCTGTCCTGTGCAGTAATTTCTTCGCTGCCTTGTCTTGAAAATTGTCAGAGTATAGCATCCAAGTACTCTGCTGCTCCCTGCACTGTTTGCTGTGTGTGCGCGTGAGTGGTGCAACCCATACGGTTCTCGACTCATCAATGGATAAAAGGCTCTATCTGTCTCCATCTGTTCTGACACATACACACACACACACACACACACACACACACACACACACACACAGGAGCAGTCGAGGTATTTGTGAGCAGCAGAGCATGCTGAAGGCAACACTCTCAAAGCCTTCAGAGATTAATGCTGCTCTCTCTGTCTGTCTCTCTGTCTACAGCCGTGTGTCCAAGTATCTTTGTGCACATTATAAGCGGTAAGAAAAAAAAAGGATGAATGGCAGCAACAAAATCTGATACATTTTCTTAAAAAACAAAAATAGTTTTAACACAGACTTGAGGTGTTTTTTTGCTTTTGTGGATAAATAGTTTTTACGCACTTAAGTGGTGATGGAAATGCATCTGTACAATTCATTATGAAGTAGCAAACCATCATGTCTCATCTCAGTTACTGTCCTAACGCAGCCTCTGTGCAGCAACGCCTCCTGACATGGAAGAACTGTGACAGCTGGACTATTTAAAAACTACTCCTAAGGACCTTTACCCAATTTCCTCTCTGAAAAAAATGACTTTTCTCTTTTTTTACTGACACATCTACTTCTACGTCTTCCTCTTATGGTTATACAGTTAGCATCCAAGATATCAGTGCATTATATCACCACCTCCATGACACATAATGCACCATATTGTGTTTGCTCCCACCCACGGGAATGAAGCTAATTCATATAATGTGTTTAGTTTAATCAGAATTTCTTTGATAATTACAGTAGATGGACATGTTGTGTCTCTCTTAATGCCAATAAATCTCCCACTGCCTTTACATCTGGGGCTCTCTCTCTCTCTCTCTCTCTCCCACAATTCACCTTGAGTAAGACTGAAAAAATAAAGAGAAAGTGAAGTGGAGGAGGAGTGAGGGGGAAGAAAGAAAAAAGGGACAGAGAAAGAGCAAGAAATAGTGACAGAAGGAAATTCATTTTATGTATTATTTACTTTGGCAACATGTCTTGTGATCAAAACTTGCCAATAAAGCTTCATTAAACTGAATTGAGATACAGAAATGTATCTCAGCTTCAAATGAGGATAACTTTTTCATAAAACTTGCTCTTAATGTTTTGAGTTTGACTGTGTGTGTGTGTGTGTGTGTGTGTGTGCATACATATGACATGCATTATTCATTACTGTGACTGACTGTATGTGTGATTCTGGGTGCGGTGAACGGAGGCACGCAGGTCAGGTTACCAAAGTGAAATCTTTCTCTGTCTGTCTCTGAGTCTTTCTTTCTCTCGGAGAGTTTCACCCTAGACGTTGCCTACATGCTTGTGTGTGCGTCTGTACGTACGTGTGTGTATATGTGTGTTTGTGTGTGTGTGTGTATGTGTGTGTGTGATAGCTGGCCCCCCGAGAATGTGTCTCAGTGAACGTCTGAGGACCATGACCTTGAGGAGATGGAGGGAAAGAAAAACAGATAAAGAGAGCCAAACACACAGGGGGGCACTGAAGGTGACAGGGGACAAAACAGATAAGTGAAGGAGAGGAAGGGAAGCAAAGTGAAGAGAGTGAGGAGGAAGAGAGGAGGGAAATGGAGGATAGAAGACTACAATACCTCCTCATGAAGCCAACATCCAGACTCTTAACTAAACACATTATTAACAATGAAAATAATCTTATTTCACAGCACTTATCTCAAACACAATCTGTTCACAACACACTGTATAGGGTAAAAATTAGTTTATTATTAGGGGACCAGAAATAAAACTGTAGGAGAAAACAAGAGTTACAAAGACACCATCACATAAAAGCAACGTCTTGCACCAGGAAAGATTTTGAAAAGTGAAAAGATTCTGAAATGGGAACTTACACCTGTTTTGTCAGCTTAAATCACCACATGGGCCTGCAGCAGAGGAACTAGTTTCATCCTCAGTCAGTTACAGTCAGCAGAGAAAAATCTCTAATCAAAACTTTACAGGTGAGTGTGTCCTAAACAACAGATCCACAGAACACTGTGACTAAGACACCTACACTGCAACACCCACTGAAGAAGAAATCATTTAGGTCTGATATTTAGATCCAAAGGCCATTTAGCAACACTTGCTGCCACCTGCGTCGACTGACATGAGAGAAGTTTGCCTTCAAGGCCTTAGGAAGTCATGTGATGTAGTATAAAGAGCAACAAAGTCCATGTAGCGAGGAGGTCGGGGTAGATGAATGGGTCAAACACCGAACTTTCACCCAGGAGACCGCTGTTCGCGTTCCTTGTGAAACTTAACTTAATAAGTTAGATTATTTTAACCCAAACCATGATCTTTTCCTAAACCTAACCAAACTGCGACTATTTCACAACATTAACCACATGTTAGAAAGGCTTTCTGACTGCTCCACAGTCAAAGAACCTGGTCAGCTTAACACTTCACCATCAGCAGATTTGGGATTGAATGGAAGCTGCTCAAAATAGACTCCAAAACATGTTGTTAACAGAATAGTTTTGACATTTTGGGAAATTGGCTAGAAGATTGATACTGCTCTGACAGGCTCTGTCCAAAAGTAACAAAATCCGCCTACCAGCACCTCCGGTCAAGTTTTTACACTTTGGTTTATGTATGGATTAAACAAACAAGATACAACATGTTCATTAGTGAGCTTTAGAGGTGCTGGTAGGCGGATTTTGGACAGAGCCAGGCTAGCTGTTTCCTCACTGTTTCCAGTCTTTGTGACTGACTACCACTGAGGCTAAAGCAGGGACAGGTGAGGAAAACAAAAGCGGAAATTGCCCTCAAACAGCTCCACTTAACTCTGCGATCAACACAGCTCAGAAAGACTCTGATGTTTTGTGGCTTAGTGTCTGCAAGACAGAAGGAGAAGCGGAAAAGAGAAGGAAAAAAAAGAGGAAAAGCACAGAGCTGGTTTATCCTCTCCACTGCCAAATGTGTTAATGAGTGGGCCTACTGGTCAGACACACACGCACACACACACACACACGTCTGGACCTGCAGTGTGCCAGACCGGATGGTACTATAAGTGTGCCTGCCAACTGCTAACAGCTCTTCCAGAGAGGCTCTCACTCAGACACACACAGATGCATAGAGCGCACACACACATTCACAAGCATACCATACCGACACGTTCAAACACATGCAGGCACACATTGGCAAACGCTTCCACATAAAAACACAAACAGACTAAAAGGTACAAATGCGCACACACACACACACCTCAAATTTCTGCCGGAGCTCCTCGTTGCCCTCCTCCCCCTCCGGAGCGACGGGAACATTGAAGTACTCGCCTTCTTCCTGGGAGAGCAGCTTAAACCTGAAGAGAGAGAATATTTCCAGTCAAATCAATTCCCAATTAGTTTATACAATTTAAGCGTTTAACCGCTGCCATTAGCTGCTGACAGTTAGTGCACCGATTTAAAGTCCTAAAGAATAATCAGCTTATCATTTAACTAAATCAATGTGATATAATTTTTCATATTGGCCCCATTACAACTGATGCCACAACCTCGTATCTCACGGCATCACCACCGTATTCATAGTAAATAACATTGTGATGGGTGTTTACGCTTTGGTGACACAGATCTCAGTTGATCATTTTCCTTTTTTTTTTTTCAGGCTTTCGTCTTCTCAGAAAATGTGGCTCCTGTTGGTTGTTACCATTTTTATCGGCAACATTCCTGTTTTATTCGTTTCAGTTTATTGACTTGTTTGCTGCTAAATAGACATCACTGTATGTGGGCAGTGTCGTCAACAAACAACAACAGTTTGAAAAACGTTTATGCGGCTGCTGTTGACAATCTACCGACCTGAGACGGAGCTTAACGACCTGAATCAATCACTGTTACTAGACGCACGACACATACTGCAACAATGAATACTTTGGGAATGATTTGTTCACACTCCAAAGTGCTAAGTGTCTAGGTCTACACCACCAGTTTTGGCCTTTTGATGAAACTGAAAGGGATGCATTCAGTAACTTATATTAGTCGAAAACCTGCTTCATTAACTTGAGCTAATATGAGAGAAATATATAATATGTAATATGATCCCTGTTCCTGGTTCTTGTAAGTAAACGTGCCGCAGCATTCTGGATCAGCTGGAGAGTCTTAAGGGACTTATTGGGGCAGCCTGATAACAGGGAGTTGCAGTAATCCAGCCCATTCGTAACAAATGCATGGACTAGTTTTTCTGCATCTTTTTGAGACAGGATGTGCCTGATTTTTGCAATGTTACGTAAGTAACAGGCGAGGGAGGCCAGGGCAATGCCGTCTAGAGAAACTATATGTTTAGATAACATGTTTCGGAGGTGTTCGGGGCCAAGTACAATAACTTCAGAGTTGTTAGACAATAAAAACGGCACATTCTCTGTCTCAACATTTTTCAGTCTTAGGTCTTCATTTTCTTGAACCATGAGGTGGGTGCGTTAGAGGCTGTAACAATCACAGCCAATCACATTCACTACTTTCAATTCCTTTAAACAAACGTCACACTGACTGAGTTTAGGAATCCTGTGGAGTTTTCTTTCTTTCTTGTAGTCCAGGATGTGCAGAGTAGCAAACATGAATACAGCAGCTCAGATATGCTGCCACGAGCAGTAAGTAGCCATGTGATCCATTGTTAATGTAAAAATATTGATTATAGCCACTCTAAAGATGATTGTGAATATTGGTTCAGAAGCATTTGATCAGTGGAAACATCTAAAGGAATGAAAGGCAGTTCCTCTTTTAGACAGGTGATGTATTTCCTTAGCTAATGCTAAAGTTGCAGTCCTGTAATAAAACTATATTCGTATATTTTACACATTGGGTGAAGAAGTAAAGTAGGTTTTCAGTCAGGGACATTTTTTTTAAGCTAGAAAACCATTTACACACATCAGCCAAGTAAGATTATGTGACAAGCTCAGCTCTTTTGATCATCATTTCAAATACTTCCCATAGCGGGCAAAAACATAAAGAAACATAAAGAATTTGAGCTTTAAACCTCAGCTGTTATGTTCATGTCACTCTCACTCTGTTCCTCCTCCTGGCTGCTGGTACCAGCAGGTGTGAGGCTTTGGAGCTAATGGAAAACTTGCACAGGTTCTCTCTGTTCTGAATATCAGCTTTATAATGGCATCTCTCCACCTCCACCATTCCACCTCAAACGCTGGCATCTCATTAAAAACCCTGACAGGGCAGCGTCAGCAAAAAGAGAGGAAGAGAGGAAGATAGAGAGATATAGAGACTGAGCTAGAGAGAGAGAGAGAGGGAGACGGAGAGAGGATGCTGGAGAGATAAAGAAGGAGAGATAAAGAGACAGGGTAGAGATGCTTTGGCACTGAGTATCACCAGAATAAAAAAAGAGGAGCTCCAACTAAAGTATTTCTCCAACAGCGCGGTAATGAACAAGGTCACCTTCACTCTCCCTCCTCCTCCACCTGTGCCGTTTCTCTGCCTCACGTCTCTCCTCCCCCTCCTCCACTCATCCATCCATCCATCCCTCCTTTCATCTCACCATCCATCCACTCCTTGTTTCTGGAGCTCCGAGATGCCGAAGGACAGCGATCCCATGAAGTCGTTGCGGCTGGTCAGGTCCCAGTCCCACACCTCCACCGACAGACGGCGGTCCTTATCGTACTCCTTCAGGTGGCTGGGAGAGAAACAAGGACAATCAACAGTTGGATGATGGCTGAGAGTGATACCTGTAGGTGTTTATTTTTAAACATTATGACCCTTTCCTGTTACATTTCTAACTTTTAAAGCAACATAAGAGCAGTCTTGGATTTATCATTTCCCTTCTTTTCCTGCCATAACAATTTGTGGCCTGCAGTTCCTCTGGTAATCAGATTCATCTAATTTTCCACACGCAGGAAATATAGCAGTAACTGTCTGTAAGTCAAATCTGTCAGATCACACATGTTTGAAGCCGTTTATTAAAACTCTTCTATCATCTCTTATTTTGATTTGTTGGATAGGTGCAAAAAAAGGCCTTTCAAACTGAACATCTGCACCCAGATGCCTGAAAATGCAAACCTCAGTCTTCCTCCATGCAAACTGTGATGTTGCTAATTAAGAACGTAATTGGAGCCAACTGCAGGAAACGACCCCAAAAGCAAGGTTTTCTGAATATAAGGAGCCAGATGTTTTTATCTGAGCGCCAGCGGTTACACATGCTTGGAAAGCTAAGCATAATGTGATGCTCTTCTTAACACAGTGCACCGAGTGAGGGAGAGAGATGAAAGAGAGGAAACAGAGATAAAATGGGAAAAGGCTTAACGAAGGAGAAGAGAGGATGGGGGAGACAGACAGACAGACAAATAAAATAAGAGACCACCAAACATGGTGTAATAAAGCCTTACAATTTAAAGGTCTCATTCCAGGTGGGGTTGAGGCAGCACTTTATGGTCTTGGTCTTCTGTTTACTCTCGCTGCGGGGGTCTGGGATCAGTTTAAGCTTCACGTAGGGGTCTGACAGACCGTTGGGGTCCATAGGAACCAGATTCCTGCCCTCTTTGACTGGGGGGAGAAGGAGGGAGGAAGAAAACAGGAAGGAAAGAGATGGGAGGAGATAAGAAAACAGAGGGAGAAGGTGAGAGAGGGAAGAAAGGATTTGAGATAAAAGAAAAAGAGAGATCAATTTGATTTCAGCATCAGTAACAATGACGTTTTGTGGACAGAAATGGGAAATGGTTTGTGTGCGTTAGGACTTAAAACTCAGATTTTCTATGAGCCAAATTCATTTTTTACTAGCAAACCAAATCATGAGTTACTATTTAGAAATGTCCATTAGAAAAAAAATAAAAGACACATTATAAATCTTTAGCATTTCACTGGTATCCATATTGTGAGACAAACAGAAACCCACGAATGAATGAATGGATAGATAGAGATTCAAATATTATGGTATTGTTGCATATAAAAGTAACCAAATGTAAGTAAACACAACCTTATTAATCACTTACGTAAAACTAACTAAAGGCCACCTTTAAAGTAATGAAAATAGTAATAATGTAACATATTTTCTTACATTTACTGTACAAATTTTAACTGCAATTTGGTTACTGTGTAGATCATTACCTTATTAGTTTTATTTTCTTAAATTCTCAAGGAAACACCATCTGCTGTTGGTTTCATATCTATAGTGCTGCATTTTCAAGCTTCATTCTCTGAACCTCGTGGACAACAATGCAGGAGATGCTGGTATGGACTCTCCTCTCCATCTGGTGAGATATTTATCACCACACGCTTGTATTTATATTCCACTCTGCTGGACCCTTCTGCACATACCACACTGTGGGTAGCCTGCATGAAAGGAAGCGGCAGGTGTGCACATGAAATGGAGCAACTGTGCCATTAAATGAGGGTCTTAGACATTTATTTCGAACCCGCCAGTAACTTATCAACGGCATCACAATTCATTTTAATCTTATATTTAGCAGGTTGGCAGGTGTTAACTTCAAGCCTCGTGTGTGAGCTGAATTTGGAGAGTACTTCCTGTCAGTAATCTGTTCAACAGAAAAACTCTCCCCTGAAAGCATCAAATTAAATGGTAAACACACACACACACACACACACACCAGAACCCCTAGAGTTGTACTGGGGGTTAAAGCCTTGAGGTTGCCAGATCTGTCTGTAATGACCATGTAGACAGATGAAGGTTGCCAGTTCCAACACTAATCCTTCTTTTGTGGCCGTCTGTTATTGGGCTGTAATTGTATTCCAGTGGTGTAAAATCCCATGCGATTGGAGTGTGTGTGCGTGGGTGTGTGTGTGTATGTGTGAGCAATTATTGTTGCTGGTCAAGTTGTGAGGTCACATCCAATTACCAGAAGCAGGGCCGGTGCTGCTGTGTCTTAGGCAGCTCGCTAGGGAAGCACTCAAGAACACACACACAAACCTTTCCAACCCCCATACAAACAAACACAAACAAACACACACACACACACAGCACAAAGTACTTAGCTGACGTAGCTTAATAATTGTGTTCTGTGGAAAATGACGACAGGCAGAAGAATGGTGTAGGAAACCATGATAAGCTAAGGTAGGATGGGTAATGTTGCGTGTATACTGTGTCGGGGCAAACAGTCACATCGTGTAAAAATAGATTGTGAAGTGAGCAGGTGAAACGTTTTAGTTTCCAATCTTTCTTCCTTGAATACTCAAACGAGAGAGGGCAACCCTGCACAGCTCCTGAGCAGGAGTTTGATTCATGAGCCACTGCTCTTCATAGAAATTCAAATTGGTGCTCAGCTTCACGCACCAGCTCAGGCTTCTCCCCGCCAGAGAGGTGACATTCCTTATTTATGACCTTTTAAGAACACTTAAAATCTTATCTGACCCTACTCGCTGCCCCAAGATCCATCTACAAATGTGGAAACCTAAAAATATGTCTCTTGGTATCTCAGTTTACTGGGTCAGTAATACTAAGAAAAAAAAAAAAAGGTGCACTTTGGTTTAAATGGTTTAGGGTTCACGCTACTTTCTTACAAACAAGCCAGGACTTAAACAGAAGCCACATGGACTGACGTGACTCATTCATTGGACCGTTTTGAATACTTGTGACTTGAGGTCCTCACTGAGACCTGACTCAGAACCTAATCGGGTAGTGCCAAGGTCTCAGTATATCTAATACCCGATCCAAGCAGACTCTGTAGTCCTCTTGAGTTTGGGTAGGTTTATTTGGTATGGGTTCATTTCAGATCAGATCTCTACTTGTCACCCTGCATCATTAGCACAGCACAGACACGGTGTAGTTATGGTGGCCAATGGCAACTTATGCTGCACTTTAATGTTTGATGTATCTTCTCTGGTATTCTGACGGACAAAGAGCAAAAGAAGAAACAGTTAGATTTGAGTATTAGATGACACTGCAAGTGGACTTTATTTCATAGATGACAAAGAGGGGCTGCTTGAAATAGAGAAGGGAGGAGACAACATGTTGTGTACAGCAGAATGACAGATGACAGATTGCAAATGTCACATTTACAGTAAGCGTCATAATACTGAAGCACTACACTACAAGCACTTGTCACTACAACTGAACCGGATTTCACCTGAGAGTGAGACTTTTCAGGCTGTCCCTGCCTAACATGATGCTGAAACATGGGTCAACCAGCTGTTCCTCAGGGGCTACTGAAAAAACTGAAATACACTTTTACAAAATAAAAAAGTTTTTTACAATTAACAATTGAGATGCAAAGCTCTCAGAGCTGCGGGGGACATGCGGCATCCTTTCACACCATGACTGAAGGGAGAGCTTCCCAGCGAGCTCGCAGCGTGAGAAAACCTCGAGAAGTCAGAGAAATTAGGTTTTCATGCTGTTAAAGCGCTATGCTACGCTAAGCTTCGAGAGGTTAACCACAGCACAGACCCAACGGCCAGCATTAAACCCTCAGCGGAGCAGGTCAATAAATATTAGATGATGCCTGTTAAAGTGACCATCAAATGCTGGTTGAGGGGAGCTATAAAGAGGGTAGCATGCCAAATAGTTTCATAGGACACTTATAGTAACTAGAGGAGGGTGTGTGTGAGTGTGTGTGTGTGAATGGATCTGTTTGTGAATGCACAAACTCTGTGTACTCTGCACGTGGCTGTGTATGCATGTGGGACATTCTTGCTTGCATACAGTGTGTGCTAATTGCAAAGAGCATGTATGGGTCTGTGTATAGATGTGTGTGTGTGAGAGAGAGAGATAACGCGTGTGTTTGAGTCTACAGGGAGGGCGAGTGGAGATAAGAGTGCAGTAACAGCAGAATACTGTATGTGCACAGCAGCGTGGGTGTTGGCGGTGCACCTTTTCCCGTGTGAAACAGCCTCGTCGGAGTCTTAGTAGGTTTCTTATGTTCTGTCCAACTGCTACTTGTCTGTGTACGTGCTGCAAAATTTGTGAAGTTTTTCCATATCATTTCATCTTGGGGATGGTGGAACAGCATAGACAGTCACGCCGAGCACATTTATATGTTCAGTTTGGCTTGTCTGGACAGGTGAGAACACGTGCCACCAAAAATCTGTACCAAGAGGTCTGATAAAAATCTCTAGATCTCCTCGTGTGAGATCAAACATCTGTACCAACTATAGGAAACAACCCCAAAATGAGTTTAATGGGTCTAAATAGACAAATGTTGACTTGATGTTCATGTTAACTACTATATTCCTACATTTGTTGTCAAGTGGTGCCAACACCAGAGAGGTAAATTTAGGTGCTCAGTCCATCCGGACTGTTGCTTCAGGGACTGGAAGTGTTTTTGTTTTGACTGTTAACTTTCCCCTCTGTGGTTCACACCTTACAAAATGAACTGTTGATTGATGATTGATTGATCAGCTTTTAGTCAGAGGAAATGTACTAAACCACAACTAAATCCTGCCTGGCTAGCCTGGTGCTACCGTGCTGTAGATGATGGTGTAGCAGTCACAGGCTACTAGCTGATCTTGAATCATTGGATTATTTAATTTGAGCAATGACAAGTTCAAAAATCAAAACCCCAACTAGAACCAAACGCTTTATCATGACTAATTGGTTGAGCATACTTCACAGAGCTTGACATTCGATTTGAATAGAAATGAGTCCACTGCTTTAACATTCTTTGCTCACTTTGCATTAAGTCAAACAAACAAAATGGTTAGTATAGTATAATATAAAGGTGTCTGTGGCATGAATGTCAGGGTTAAGTGTTCAATTTCCCAATGGGGCCATCCAGAAAATATCAAGACACACGACAAGATGTGGCAAATGTTTCACTTTTGGGCTTTGGGTGTAAAAACAAAAAAATTAATGAAATTGTTATTTCTTATATTAAAGTTGTTTTGGGAGCTTGATATGTTTTATACTTTGCTTTTGATCCAACGCACAGACAGCCAGAGTCGCCATTAGTGTATTAAGGTGCCAGTATACTCCAACAGAGCTGCTTGTCGAACGATCGAACATCCAACAATTTCTTTAACTTTCCGAAAGCAAAAATCCGACATTAATGACTTCACACAGCTGTGTGGAGGTGAGAAAGAAAGCAGGGTTCGAACTTCTCTCTCAAGCTCTGTTTTTTCATTCATCACACAACTATTTCAACTGACTGCAACACCATGAATGCCCTCCAGGAGAGACTGTCTGAAAATGTGCGCAGTTATCCCCATATTTAAACAATTAGCGCATCTCACCCCTCTCTATGACGACTGGCTTTTCATCCTGCCTTTTGGAACAGCTATAAACACTTTTACCCTCTGATGTGGTCAGACGACACGTTGTACGAACTATTTCTTTTAGAGTACACTCCAGCCATTAGGCAGCATGTGCAGTACCACAGGAAGGCCCCAAGGCCCCAATCCCACGTCCCACTGCTGGAGTGTCCTTGAGCTAGATGCTGATCCTCCATCTCCATGGGCCCTGTTCTGACCCTGAGCTCTGATCTCCCGGTGAAGGGGGAGTGTCACTTTACACCCATGTCAATTGCTTTGATTAAATCCACAACTAGTCCACAGCACGGATGCACTTCTCAGTGTAGCAGCCATTTCCACCAGCTCCTGCTACATTAAGCTGTAGAATAATTCCTAGTGGCTCTACAATTCATTCTCTGTGGTGGTGGTTTTTTTCTCCACCTCACTGCAATGAGGGAGCGAGCTACTGGTGGCTCCACACTGACCCCTGTGGTCACAAATGAGTACTACACCTCCTACTGCCTCTTATAATTGCCTGTAAACTATCACGACAGCAGCTAAGAGGAGGATTTTATCATAGCTGGCTGAAAATAGGAATGTAACAAATGCACAGAAATTGCTATTTGAAATGTAAGTGTTGAAAACACAATCCTTGCTGGCTGGACAATAATGTTAATGCATTATTATTAGACTGATTGACAGATATAACTAAACTACATAAAACAAGAACATTAGCTGTCAATTTTCAATGACATTTTCTACCATTCAGATCTATTTTATTCTATTCTGTTCCATCACTTGTGGCCTTTACTGCTGTCCTAGCAGTGTCTGTGTGATAAGTCTGCTCTCTTATCATTTCCCACAGTAAATCCCAGCTAATGATCAGTCTACGAGCATGGGAACCAGGAAGAGAGAGAGCAGGAGAGCGAGAAACAAAAAGAGGGATGAAACCCAGCAAAAGACCATGAAGAGAAAATACTTTTACATGCAGAAACGGGCACATCTGATTTACTCTACTTTACTTATTTTTTTCCCCCAGAGCAACACAGACTGCATAATGATGCCTTCATGTGCTCACTGGAAACTCCACCGACAAGTTTGTAAGCTTACGATTTATGGCACATTCAAATGTTATCCATCCATCTATTATCATTGAGGCATCTACTATTTGGGGAATTGAATTGAATTGTATTGTGAATGAATGGTGGCACAGCTGAAGTTGGAGCAGATTTATGAAGGCTGCGACAGCCATTGGGATATGAGATTAACTGTGCATTCACATTAGATAACTCGCTTTTCAAGTTTTGATAGATGGTGTGGGTTATTTATGTGACTTCAACTCATTTAGTAGCAGAGCACAAATTTGGTTTAATTCCACATGACATGGTTTTATAGTGAAGTCTAAGTTAATTCTACATCAAGATAGTCTGATGTTTGCAGTTTGATGCACAGCTGTAATTGAGCTGACAGGCACAAAGCAAAGTTAATGCAAACCTCTGCTGCCACCTGCAGGTAAGACCCGGCACTACAAGTAAACTGTAGTGCCGGGTCTTCTCTACCATTTTTCCATCAGTTCAATAAAACATGAGGCAGGTCAGGAAACTCTCTCCAGGAAAGAGGTGAGCCTACATTTAACCTATCCCATGAGACTTGTTCAGGCAAGAAATTAAGTCAGTATAGATTAATGTCACTGGTAGAAAAAATACTAATAATTTTGCCATATGACGATGCAAAAGAAATGGCTCAGTGCCCTAACGTGGTTTGTTATTTAACCTAACATAACTAAATGTGATGGTTGGAAAACCCCAAATTTAAGGACACATCATTCTAACCGCAGTTGTTGAGAACAGTGTGAACATATGAGTGTACTAATGATTCATATTTAGCTTTTCTAGTGAAGCTTGGCCGACAGGGCTCTCTCTCAGCTACACACTGCTTCATATTCATACAGCTGCACTAAACAATCCTAGGAGCCCCTGGACGCTGTCAGACACGACCACAGAAACCCTGAAGGATTAAAGAAAGAATGCAGCATCAGCGCTCGTAAAATATGCTGTGTATTTCTTAGATAAGTTTGTTGGTTGATGATGTATTTCTCTGCACAGATGAAGATGCTTCCAGAAACATTTTAAACATCAACATCATACAGGAAGAAATCCCAGGAGAAACAGACGGACTACTTATGTACACCCACAGTCTCCTCCACACACCAGAGCACTCTGCAGAAGGTCAACAGCAAAAACTCTCCCTCTCATTTTCTATCCGTCTCATCAAAATTGCTCTCAATTTACTCCTGGGATCGACGAAAGGCATTCTGGGAAAAGTGGAACATCCTGCCTTAAACAATATCCTCCGCAAAATGTGATCATGGGGTCTGAAACCAGGCTGCTGGAAATCACTTCCTGAAGTACAAGTAAGTGAAGGAGATTGAGGGAAAGTAAGTAGGTAAGTAAGTACTTCAAACAACTATTTCAAACATCCCAGATATCAATCAGTGTAAGAATATCTTGACAGCAGTGCTGCTGATCTTGCTACCTCTTACTGTACCACATTTTATAGCTTAAAAGTGGCAACATGACGGCAACTGAGTACCAAAACTATTATTTGCTTGTTTAGCATGAGGCTAAAGTCCGAACACAACAGGTAAAAATGAATCTCTATCTGAGGGAAATATGTGCCTAAAAGAAAGCCATGGATTTTGAAAGAGGACAAACCCTGCTTCGTAACAAGTGGTAACACTGTAAGGCCAGTCATACGGAAACTGTTAGTGACAATGAGACTAATGGCTGTTTGTTTTGCTCAGTGATGCCTCTTCTCAGTCATCCGCCCAACAGCAAAATACAAATGCTTCAGTGGGTGAATGTGTGTGACACACTGTGTAAATGGATCTGACTCCTGTTTTTCTCTTGCTGGTTACATAGTGAAGCAACACCTCATTCAGTCTCGAGAAACCATGGAAATAATCTCATTTACAGGGATATATATCTTTTACTTCATATTTGCTTCATTTCTACGGTCAGATGGTTGACAAACTGGTGCATTGTGTCAGTGCATAAAGCCATACAATATACAGTACTTCATGCTGTTTCGGGGCTTACTGAAGTGTTAATTCATTCAGTAAAAAGGGTGTAATCTAGTGGCATTAAGATGACGTTGTCTCCCAGTCCAAAACACTTCGTGGCACAAACACAAATGTGCATGTATGACTCTGACTCTCCAACCATAACCTAGATGATCTTGCTGAAGTAATATAACACTCACTTGCAATCACAAGTTGTATGTTTGACAGCTTGACACAGATACACAGCGATCAAGTAGACATTCTCAAAAAATCCTGGTAATGGACACAGAATAAACTAATCTGATCTCACATTTAAGTTCTGTTGCATCCATCCTTCACCTCTGTAGGTCTACCAGTAGAGGGAGACAGATTACTGGTATTCTCGAACATGAATATACAGAAGTGTCTGTGCAAACGTCAGTGTAGCTGATGACTTGATGTGTGTGTGTGTGTGTGTGTGTGTGTGTGTGTGTGTGTGTGTGTGAGTGAGAGAGAGAGATATACATACTGCTAACAGTGAGTACGTTAGTCTTGACCTCAGCGGTGATCTGGAGGCGACCTCTCCTCTCAGTGTGGTCTGTCCCGCACAGACTCGGCACATTGGCCACACAGCGCTTATGGATGTTCATCATACAGTCTGAAAACACACACACACACACACACACACACACACACACACACACGTAAAGTTGTGAGTGTATTCTCTGAACATAGAGTATTTCTTTACATGAATATGTGTGCCAGCAAAGACGGTGCACTATATTGTATTACTTTTGAAAGAATGACAATATTTGAATATAGTGTATAAAATCAATAACAGTATGCTGGTGTCAACATGAGGTATAAACAGTTTTGTAAGGATATACAGCAACAGTTTTTAAGGATGGTACAGTTGTGACTAATTTAAAGCAAAGGAGAAACTGAGAGACAAGTTAGACATGTACCAGCACTGACAGAAGATGTAACCTTACTGATGTAAAGATGTAGTACGCATTGATGCGAGGACATGTGACGCAACTGATATAACGATAGGCGTTAATATTGATATAAGGGTAAGTATCAATATTGACTTTCTCAAAGCCATATGTTCTGTCCAGTACATACGGTCACATCTCATGCCCTGGTGTAGGAGACCGTAGAGCAGAGAGCCACAGTGGTCGCAGAAGGTCGGGCTGGAGTAGGTGTGGATCTTAAACTTGTGCTTTGCCCTCGGGTCCTGGAAGGAAGGAAGGAAGGAAGGAAGGAAGGATTAACCATTACAATCAATATTCAGTCACATTTCCTGTCTTCTTCTCTTCAGAGCATTAGATTGAAGGAGGCATCATTCAGAATAAAGCAGTGAATATTTGTTGATGTGCTCTACCAATGTTGAAGGCTTCTGTAAATATCATGCAAAAGTAAAATGAAAGTTTAGTGTACATTCATGTGCCATATGTGCATCGTCCTAAGAATGAAATGAATGAATGGCTGCCAGACACAACAATTAGTTTCCATGCTCTTCCATCGCACTGGGTTTTATTCATACCCATCTTTTACCACCACACATAACTCTCCATCTCTCTCTCTTTTATTCTCCACCTTCCACCTCCGTGCACATTCTGTATATAGACAATGTCGCATTTATTTACATGGGCATCTGCATTGTAATCTGATCAAGATAAGTTTCATCAGTTTCTTTGTTCACATCAATTTAGAAAGACTACAGAGGCAGCTACATGTACTGTATGACCCGTGCGTGTGTGTGTGTGTGTGTGTGTGTGTGTGTGTGTGTGTAGTGAAAACAGAGCTCTGTATGGAGTCAGCCTTCCATGAAGTTTGTTAAAGCCCCATTGAATTTAAACAAGAACAGGGATGCAGTAGGCAGGCAAGAGGTCACATCAATCTACCACACACACACACACACACACACACACACAGTGGTGTGGCCTAATTGATTGTTCTTTAAGGATCAAGGTCACAAGTTCAGGCCTCTTTTTCTGCTCACTGTAAAAGTTCCTCGATAACGTCGTGCAGATGCACTAAAAACTAAAACAAGTGATCAGTATTTTCATCATTTGGTGAATTAATATTTTACATTTTGGAATGAGAAAAGGAAACTCGGGTACCAATTCCTCTTTTATGAGCATTCGTAACTAAGGCGTAACTAGGGCAGAAACACTGGCTATTTCTGTCTGGTGTGTGTGTGTGTGAGAGTGACACCTGCAACCATGGCCCAGTGGACACCTGCACCTAAGCACTGTGGTTTCAGTGGCTGACACACACACACACTAACTCTAGACATGTAACTAATGGCCACTGACGGACTGCTTATTTGAAACACTAACACCCAAACGCAGCAACATGAACCCACGGACGGTGAGAACATCCAATCCACCACTTGAGAGGGATCCAGGTTGTGCGGTGAAGCAGGGATACTTCAGTGTAGGAGTTGAAATATTTCTGCCAAGGGGATCCAACAAAGTTACCAAACATGTTGCTACAGTATTTAATATGAATTTCCAAATGATCTCCTCAAGTCTAAGGTGCTTTGATGGCATCAAATACACAAGTGCTTACTGCCAAAGCTACATTTTTTTGTTATAAACCAATTCAGGCAGCACAACCACAAGTCTTTGGTGTGTGTAGACAGTTTTATTTGCCACGTGTGTTCATGTCTTTTCACCTCATGTGCCTGAAAAACAGGCTGATTGATTTCTTCCTCTCCTCCCCACCTGTCCTGGAAAATAATGTTTAATTTAGGCTGCCACTGCCTGAATTATACCCAGCTTCCCCAAGGTGTCTTCAGGAGTGTGTGTGTGTGTGTGTGTGTGTGTACGCTTGTTAAGTCTGAATGATTGTGCGGCTGCCTGTGATTGGCTCTATGTAGGTGTCTGGGTTTCTTTGCACAACTGTGTATGTGTTTGCATTTGTGCGTGTGCATCTGTGTGTGTTTGTTCCTCTGCCGGTTCTCGTCTTTCTCAAGGACAAGACCAACTCCTGCTTGTTTTTTGTTCCTCTGAAAAACAAGGGAACATTGTGCTGCTGAAGCTCCAGCGATGAGCAACAGCAGACAGGGAGTGATATGAGTACTTACAGATATGAGGGCTGATGAGAGAGGGTGCCAGCTTCTTTACAAAAGCTAATGTTTTAACACATGCACCTTGAAAATTCAAGGGTTGATCACAAAACAAAAAAGCAGGAACAAAGGAAGAAAGAAAACAGTGAATAGGGACAAAAATGACTTTCCCAGCCTCCTACTCCTTTATTAATCTTTTGTTGATGGCTGATCAGTCAAATCAGGAGATATAAAAATCTCTCTATAAAAGTCTATAAAAATGGTGTGATGCCAATACATCTGCCAATCAAGTTTACTGTAATATACAAGTGTTACATATTGAAAAGCCTGTGAATCAGTCCTGTGTGAAGGAGTGGGCATGTGTTCCCTATGGGTTCCCAACCTTTTTGGCTTGTGAGTTTGAGATGTCGAGGTATGACCACCTTGTAAAAAGGTTCTGGCCTCAGTGTGGACATGATGGGAATGTCATTCGTTTTTCAGGTATGTGATCATAAACCAAAGTATCGGACGAGTTCTGTCCTGGTGATGGCGCTAGAATCAAAATCAGGGGTTCCCCAGAGTTATTACAATTTATCCCGAGGGGGGACATGAATGTTTGATCAACTGTTATGGCAATCCATCCAATAGCTGTTGAGACATGTCACTAAGGAGCAAAAATGTCAACCTCATGGTGGCGCTAGAGGGCCACCAAGGGCAGGGGATCATGAAAGTCAGCAGGATTTATCCTCTGTGGGACGATGAATGTCTGTAGAAAATTTCATGGGAATCTATCCAATAGTTATTGATATTTTTCAGTCTGGTGGCCTCACTGACAGACCGACGTTGCCATCCATAGAGCCATGATGCTAGCACAATGTGACGCAGATGAAGACGGATACAACTTTATCAATAAAACACAGCTTTGAAGCCAAAGCCTTGAATATGAATCAGTTCTTTCACACAGCATGATCAATAAAGATATAGACGAGGCCAGGGACACGTGACCCAAACTAACTGTGACGGATGATTTAACAGCAGAGCAGCAAAAGTGGAAACTCCAGAATTGCTTCTTTTTAATTAAAAAAAATAATGTGAAAGTCTGAAAGGTGGAACAAAAATAGACTTTATTTAGACAATGTAGTTTTTTATTATTTCACACTACAGTTCAACTTGACATTTTCCTTTTCCTGCCTGCATGTTGCCAACTTTTCCAACAGTTTCAGCCTCTTGTTTCACTTGATTTCACTCAGTAGGACCCCACGTATCGAAAGCAGATGGTACGGTGTGGTGCTCCTGGACAAATGAGTGTATTGCATGGCATATGTTGTGTTACTGGGTGTCTAAACTGAAAGCCCGCTCATAACATCAGCACACAATGCCAGAGCAGTGACTACCCATTAGTCAGTGCTAACACACACACTGTTTTGACTGTTTTCTTGTCTTTGTGCTTTCTCTCATTCTCTGCTTTTCTTTTGTTTTGGTGTAACACGCTGCTGTCCGTTATTTTCCCTGTCAACAACATCAGTCAACTCCCCCGCAAACACACACACACACACCCATCCTGTCATGTCAGTCATGATGCTGTGTGACAGGCAGACAGACAGGCAGGTTCACCGCAGACAACACAGAGAGTCCTGGATGGCAGTCACTGACATAAAAACTGTTTTGATTTTTTTTTCTTATTGATTTTGTTTTCTGTCCACTCACTCTTCTTGAGTTAGTGCTTACTGACCTTCTGACAGCACTACAAACATCATCTACTGTACAGAGTAATCTTATCAGAAAACTACAGTGTCTCAAATAACCAGATTCTCTTTGTGGGTTGTATTCTAACAAACAATTTTATATTAAAATACAATCTGCTATTAGATGTTAATTAGCGTTTTTCCTTCTTATTTTTCACTTTATCCTCCTACATACATTAAGTGCAATCAACCTAGCCTGATGAAATGATTATAGACAAACTGGAAAAACGACTTCTCAGAAAATCCAACAAAAGAAAAGGCTAAACAACACTGGAGCAGTGCATGCGGGTAATTTCATCTGAATGCACTGCTAAGAAATCAAGTTAGGCATCCACACAGCACACGTCTGAATACAGACACATTCCTCTTAAACGTCAGCAGAAAAATTAAGTAGCCAACTCTGGTTGCATGTAGCCTGTTGATCTTTATAATATAAAACATTTATGAAAAAAGCAAAAAGTTAACCTGGATTAAAGAATGTTTTACAGCCACCAGTATTTTGGTGCGGAAACTCTTTAACTGACCTTAAAGCGGAAACAATTGATTGATTAAATGATTAGTCAGAAAATGAATCTGCAACTATTTTATAATCGATTAATCGTACAAGCCATTTTTCTTGTAAAACTGACAACCATTCCCAGGTTCCAACTTCTCATTTGTGAGGATTGTTTTGTCTTATGTGATAGTAAACTGAATATCTTTGTGTTTTGAACTGTTACTCAGACAAAACAAGCTATTTGAAGACGTCACGTCAGGCTGTAGGAAATCGTGATGGGCTTTTTTCACCGTTTTCTGACATTACATAGACCAAATGATTAATCAATTCATCGGAAAAAATAATCGACAACTGGTGACTCAACCTTTTGAAACGAATGATTTGAGCGTCACAGTGTCTATTCGCTTCATACTGTGTGATGATACTTGTGTGCATCAGTCAAAAGCACTTCAGCAGACTGAACAATGGATGCAAAAGAATGAAACTAGTGCCTCAAATTGCACAGTTAAAAGTTAATTACTTAAGCATTGTATTTCCTTTACGAGTGTGGACGCCAAAATACTTAAACTGAGCAAACAAATTATATTTTAGAGTGTAACCACCCACTCTGATTCATTAACAGACTGCGTGCTCTCTTTTCTACGAAACAGAGCAAAGTAAAATGTAGTACTACAGAGGCTGCAGGAGCTGCCTTCTCTGTCCTGATCAGTAAAACAAATGCAATGCCATTGTGTTTATCCCCCTCAGGCTTGTAATTCCTCCTCCTGTGCGACAGACTATTTAAAGGATTTCTTGTTGATTCGGGAAGATATGCGAAGCAATCATTCTCGGAAAAAGAGGACTAATGGCATCACAGTGATAAAAACAGAGGGAGAGAGGGAGTGAAGAGAGGGCTGAGGGTGGTGGTTTCATCTTCACACCCTGGATGTAATTCCTCTCCTCCTTCCCTCCCTCCATATGCTAATCACAATCTCTCCATCACTATGTCAGCCCTCCTCCTCTCTCAAAGGTTACCTTGCGGTTTTTAACCATCTGGTCACACATACTGTTACATACTGTACATCACCGTATCTGAATATGCAAGTTTATCTCATAATTATGTTCTATGAGGAATCACATTTTCAGTTGTTTTTAACATGCAGAGAGATACATGTAGGATCTCCACACACGGGGAAGGAAGAAAGAGAGTGACGCAAAGAGACATACAGCCCAGCCATTATGCCAAAGTGCGTCTAAAAAAGAGTTTTAAGACATGAACACACCTCCATTTATGAAAGAATCCTGAAAAACAAACTTTGTTGCAGCAAATAAGACTTTTACAGCAAAGTGAGGAAATACCTTAATAATTCACAACTGTCAATGTTGACTTGTGTCATTTTATGTGATACCAATGATGGTTGGTTTATGATACCAACGTCAATGTTTTGACTTTGCAAGAGCCACATGCTTAAAAAACACTTGATGTTGTTTTGCAATTTGATAAGAAAAAACATGGGAAGTTATGGTTTAACACATTTACAGATACCAATTTAGAGATCCAAAGTTAAAAACCCTGCATTACACACACACACACTGATTTAGAAAGATGCTAAATGCAAAATGTTCTCCTGCTTTCTTTGAAATCACAGGAACTGGAATCAAATGTCTTAATTAGTGGCACAGACAACCCTAGTTGTGCTCCAAAATACTAACAAACAAAGGAAACCCTGTACACTCTGAAATCCCATTAGCATGTGTGAAAAGGACCTGGGCTGTCACATCCTTGCATGAAATGTAAACTGAGATCAGCTTTGAAATGAGAGTGCATTCAGAATGTTTTCCAAAAATGAGGAACGCATGAAATACGGTGTAAAATATTTTTGCCAATGAGTCAATAGGAAAGGGGAACATTTGAAACGTGGCTGTGACGGTGGATCACTGGATCACACTTGGTCACTGCGTTTGAACCTGAAACCTGACAGGGCTTTTTTCTGCTTGTTCTCCCCGTGTCTGTATGGGTTTCCTCTGGGTGCTTTCGTGTCCTCTCCCAGTCCAAAGAAATGCAGGTTAGGTGAACTGTGCACTATAAATTGCTCATGGCTGTGGATGTGAGCCTGCTCATGGGTGTTGGCCTTGTGACAGAGGAGTCCAGGGAGAAACCTGCCTCTCTCGTGCTGAGACAGACTCCGTGGGGGAGAAGTCATTACCATCCTGCTTCAGTTCTGCGCAATAAACTAAACACATAGAAAATCAATGACTGCAAATGAGAAAATACGTTGTTGTGTTCAAACATTTCTCCATATGGATCATCATTCAGTGTGTGCGTGTGCTCTAACTGTTGTTACATTAGGAGGAATTTGGGGTGAGCTGAGAAAATCTAACCAGGTGTGTGTTGTGACATTTCCCTGTGAGAGCAAGACGATCCACAGCTTAGCATAAAGACTGGAAACAGTCAGCTAGCCTGATTCGGTGCCAAAGTAACAAACTCCACCTAGCATCACTTCTAAAGCCCACCAAAAAATATGTTATTTCTTCTTTGTTACTCTGAAAATAAACCGAAGTGCAAAAACAACAATTCGCCCTTTCATGGGGTTATGTGTCAGTTATGTGCCAGGCTAGCTCTTCCCCCATTTTCCAATCTTTATGCTAAGCTAAGCTAAGCTAACCAGCTTCAGGCTCTAGCTACATATTACCGTACAGACCTGAGAGGGGTGTCAGTCTTCTTCTCATTCTAACGTTCGACCAGAAAACAAATATGCAAATTCATGTCTTCTACATTTTATTGTTAAGCTAGTTTGGAGCAGTGCTATCCTTGTGCATATATAGTAACTCGGACTGTCATACACACACACACACACACAGTTCTATACCATTTGCAGGCTGTGGCCATGAAATGTAGGTTTCATTAGAGGATCTCATCCCTCGACCTCTCCCACAGGGAACCCATTCTATTAACCCAGATCTATAATTGACTTCTTCTTTTAAACATACATAGCTGACAGTGAGAGGAGGAGAGAGGGAGGCACATGAGGTGGGCTGATTGCTGCAGAAAGCGAGACAATATTACCGATTATACAGAATAAATCAGCTTTCTGCCGATTGTGTTTTCCTCTAAAGCTGCATCTATCTGGTGTCCTTTCAAAACATCTCCTGCTTCATGTGTGTGACCCACAAAGAACTCACTCAACATTATCAGCTTCAAGGACTCAGAAATGCTCAGGATTGGTCGACACCCGACGAGACCTGCAACTAATGATTATTTGAATTATTGACTAATCTGCCTATTATTGTCTCAATTAATCGATTATTTGGCCTGTAAAAGGTCAAAATTTCCAATCACAAGTTCCCAGAACCCCTTGATTTTTCAGACAAATTATTCAGTTTATTATAATACAAGACAAATAAAAGCAACAAATGTTCACATTTGAGAAGCTGAAACCAAAGAAAAATCAATTAATTAATTTATTTATTTATTTCTGTTGATCCTTTCAGCCAGACATTGACACTATTGACTCTGCCTCAGCAACCATTTGGATATTGACAGTTGTCTGTAAACCAAAAGAACATGACAGGGGGAGAAAAACACAGCTTTATTTTCCTTTGGCAGCATTTCAAAAAGCATGACTTGGCTTAACCATCCATTGTTGTAATTAACTATTTGACAGATAAAACTGTCGAGGACGCCTAAATATGTGGCATGATCAATCTGAAAAAGACTGAAATATAACTGCTGATAACTGCTGGATTGTTCTCAGTGTTTTGATTTCAAAAAGCTATTTCTGTGCAGGCCATTATTAGACAATCTTGACTCAGGTGTTCCATATTGTTCCATGACAAAGTCTGAGCACTTCTATGATCAAATTATATAAGGTGTTCCTGGTTTGGTAATCTTGCAGTGAGGCAAATATGTAAATATCTGTGATATTCCCAGATTTGCCAGAGAATTGATCAAATGCCTCATTTTATTCCCATCCTGAATAGGTATAAATTACAAACGTTCATTATATTCAAGGAATTACTTGACCAGCGGAAAACCCTGGTGTTTCTGAGCATCGTGAGCCTCCTCCTCTTCCTCTTTGCATAATCTCGGAGCAGGCTACCTGTCTTCCTGTCTCCTATATTTAAATGTGCAGCTAGTTTGGAGCAGAGATACCCTACATTCCCACTGTGCAGGAACCGAGGTCATAAGACCACGAACTCATTAAGGAAATGACATGGTGGGGGTGGCGAGGCCCCGTAATTAAGAGCAGGGGCCCCCTGGGCGGCGTGGCATTTAAACAGGGTGTACAGAACAGAGTTAGATATGGAGGGAGGGATGGTGGAGAGAGAGACAGCGAGAGAGTTAAATGTATGCCATAAAAAGAGGAGGGGGCATTCAGAAGGAATAGAGAGAAGGAGATAGAGATGTGGAATGACATTTGAAGTGATTAATGAAGAAACAGGTTCAAAAAGTCAAGTAAAAGGCTTTTGAAGACGTTTTAAAAGGAGGTAAAGGAATGATTTAAAGGAAAATTCTGATATTTTTCAACTTGGCGTATATCCCATAAATGTGGCCATTGTGACTCTATGGGTCCTGCTAACTTTGCACTTGCCACCTCTGTTCTAGTGATACGGGGAAACAAGGACTCGCATGAAACACCGTATATCAGGGCAAGCTGCACGAGCCTCCCACAGCTTTCCACATAAACATGATTTTTACATGAATCATTTAAAACGCTTGTCTCTGACTCCTGGAATGGCCATGACTCTCTCCGCTATTGTAATGTCAGATCATAGTGGATCAAGGAAAATGTATAACCCTGTGGGAAATAGGCCTTGTTGAAAAATACCACTATTTTCCTTTAAGTCCAAATCAAAAACAAAGCACCAATGACTGAACATAAAGTTCTGAAACTACAAATGGGCAGCATAATGAAGGGAATAGAACTGTATCTGTTTAGCGCTTTGAAGCCCAATTATGTTGTAAAGCAAGGTATCCAGTGGAGCTTTCGACCACTAGTGGCACTATGGAGCAATGCCTTTACGAGTAGGTCCTCATTTTGTTTGCCCGCAAAAGGCAGCGAAGAAGACTGTAAGCGAACAAACATGGATGTAAACAAAGCAGGAATTAAAATATTGAAAAAATTGGCTTTGCTAATATTTTAGGAGGACGTAAATGCATTCAACTTGTTTGTTAGGCCTCAAGAATATTTGCAATATATTCTGGTGAGAAACAGTGCTTCTAAACATAACATTGTTTTAGAGGTACTTGCGTTAAGGAATTAAGGAATATTGATAGATTTGGTGGAAAACAGTATGTAAACATGTGTAAAATGGACTGTAAACACACAGTTTTCCATGCAGATATTGGAGGAAGACCAACATAGAAAAATGGTTTTTGAGAAGCTTAAGCATGTATTTAGGCACCCAGTCCTAGCAAGTTATGGTCATGACTAAAACAGAAGCTATCAAAGAAGAGGGAGCTATTTGTGACACTCCATGCGCTACTCAAATGGTACCAAGAACAAGAGGCAGAAGCAGGTGAAAGAGAACAAAAAAAGAAGTGAGGTAGTTGTTAGACAGACATATAAATAAGAAGAGAAGAAAGCCTGCAGAGACTTATCAGTTATACAAAACACACCACAGGAAGCCGAACAGCGAACACCAGCGTTTCCTCCGGGGGCGGCTCGCTAAGTGTACTTGTCAGACTGAAAGGGCACTCCAGAGGGAGGTAAGGACATGGCTGAGGAACTTACTGTAAAGACCCCTGGGCTTTTGAGAGAATGAAGTGAGAGTGTTCTTAAGAGAAGGAAGGCAACTAATTTTGTCCTCTTGATAGGACAGATTAGAGAACAGGTTTACATTTCAAGAATATAAATCAGGAGGAAAGACACTACTTCTCAGCTACTTGAGAGAGTGGATGAGATTATGATAAAAGTACCACTTAAAGGCACTTCAGACAATGTTCAAAGAAAATTAATAACATAAGGACAGGCGCGACTTTTAACCTCCAACAACACTGTGTATAGTGCATAGGGGATACACATTTGTTTGTTTTGATACCAACTGATGTGAACTGGAAGGGATTAAACCTCTGAGAGGGCCAATGAGAGTAACGAGAGTGAATTTAGCCTGTGGGAAGACAAAGATGGATGCCATGGGTTGGTCAGTATAAGGCTGAATTTTATAGTTTCCTTCATGGAGAGAAAACTATAAAATGATGTCTCAGACAGATGATAATGTTTGAGAGACTGACCCCACCACTTAAAACAAGAGATGCATACAGGATATTTTAGTTGGTTTTTTTTTTTACCTGCAGTAACTTCTTTTTTTGGCCACTTGGGGGCAGCTTAAACAAGCTGTAAAGCCAACATCTGACATGTTATATTACCTTTTAAGTTGATATGGTGGACTTGAACTTGATTGATATTTAAACATGCAGCTGATATGGAGCAATTAGCATTCATTTGGAGTCATGTTTCTGGGGACCTGATGAATGTAAGTCCAATATTCACTCTCCTTTTAGCTCAGTTTTTGTCTCCACAAACTCCTAAAGGGAAATATTCTGTCTCTTTAGCAGCTAGCTGCTAGTCGCTAACTTTGTCAGCATGCTGTTTGGTGCTGGGTAGGTGGTGCGGAGTGAGTTTATCAGAAAGTTTTAGCTGCCTGCTGCTGCTGAAACAGATCCTGATGAGGGGGGTGAGAGTGAACCAAAATGGGCCGTAAAACCAAAACAATGAGCTAAAAGACAAAAAAAAGAAGCTCCATAGAGCTGAGAGGGCCTGCAGAGTTGGGTGATAATTCTCTGTGTATTGGTCACTACGGCGACTCCTTTTATATAGAAGTAGTCATGTGATCTATTGGTAACATAAAAGTATTGATTACAGCTGCTTTAACATAATTTGTTTGTATATTTGATCATATCAGTCTCTTGTTTTTTTTTTTGTCATCTTAGTGTTTTTCTACATTTTCCTTCTTTTCTGTTGCTGCATGCCTTTGAAAAGCATTTGTGTACAATAACGCTTCAATAATGCTATACAAAAAAAACTCAAAATGTACTCATTACATTGACTGTGATTCACTGTTGTAAAATAATGAAACTATCTCCTTAGTAACGAAAGAGAAAACCTTTGACCAAGGAACTAAATATCTATATATCACTGCTTATTATCTCAGCCACGGTCTCATATGTTTATAGTAATTACACCATGCCAGTCTATTTTATTTAATTTGACAATGATACAGTGAAACAAACAAAACACTACATGCACTACAACAGCTGAAGTGGGACTTAATTTCCCATCATGCCAGTGGAGCTGCTCAGTGGCCAATATTGGCTGTACTGGGCAGCTTCAGGTGTTACATGTCTATATTTAATTTCTGCAGTGTTGAGTCTATCAAATGTAAACACTAGAGAAATTCCTGTGTGTGTGTGTGTGTGTGTGTGTGATAGTACAGTGTAACTGTCCAGGCAGGAAAAGGAAAATGAGAAGAGAGAAAAAGATGGAGGCAGCTCAACCGTAACACTGGTGCTGACAGGTGACGGGGGCTCATGAGCTGGAAATGTCTGTGCTGTCTCCGTCTCTCTCTCTCTCTGTCTCGTTCCATCTGTCTTTCACTACTCACATTCATTCTCGCTCTCATGCACAGGCACATGATTTTACATGATTCATTTATTTGTACTCACGTCTGATGCGGGTCCTTTATCAGCACCTGGACAGGAGAAAGTGACGAACTCATGGCAACGTTTGTGAACCACGAAACAACACACTGTGGAGAGAGAGAAGAAGAATGAGAAGATTTAACAGCTTTCGCCTTGGTAATAATCTGATATAATGTTAGTCAGTAATGTAAGAAAATCTCTAATTCTTTCTTTACCTTTGCCCAGTAAGCACATGTATTCAAAGCATTTCAGACATTTATTCTTTTCTTTTTTTTTGAATTATCACTTCCCAGGTAGCCTTTATAGCTTGGCTGGTAGTAAGACTCATACCACAATCATGATGAATGATGTGCTAGTATCTGCCAAAGTACACTGGTCTGGTACTAACAACTTCAATTCAATTCAATATGCTTTATTGGCATGAATGTAACAAGACAATATTGTCAAAGAGTCGGGTAATAATAACAACATTAAAAAAGAAAAAGGTACAATTAATAAGCAGAAAAT
This sequence comes from Macquaria ambigua, assembly GCA_008360985.2. NCBI lineage: Eukaryota > Metazoa > Chordata > Actinopteri > Centrarchiformes > Percichthyidae > Macquaria > Macquaria ambigua. The sequence continues at coordinate 38,754 of VMKM01002422.1, forward strand.
AGCAGATAACATATATAAATGTGTGTGTGTTTGTGAAACATTAACTAACTAACACTTTAGCCCCAAGCTAGCTCGAGTGCTGAACATAGCCGAGTACACTGACATTCAGCGGCTACAGGCCCGACTCAGCTGGCTTTTTTTTTTTTTTTACAGTATTAAAGGGAATCACACTGTATTCATCAGGATGAAATAAGTCAAGCAGCATTGTATCTGATGTGAGTGAGTCGCACAAAGTAAGAGGTGAACCTCCTCATGGTCATAGCTGAGTATTGTGAAGACAAACTCTTTAACATGTGGAACAAGTGTGCTAAGCATCAAGATACATAGTGACATCGAACATGACCCCAGCCCCGAGCACATCACAGGAATGTTATCAGCATACACTGACCAGCTGAGTTGAGCCAGCAGACTTGGCTTTAAACTGTTAATGTACCCATTTTAAATTGACATAATGGTTTAAGCTAAGGTCAAGCAAAATTAGGTATGATTTTGGGCTTGATGAAAGCCAAGGTATTTTGCAGTCTCCGAGCTGTTAGAGGCAGCTCTTACTTAACCTATGAAAAGCTTCAGCGGTGGTAAATGTACAGAGGGATGCTGTGCTTCTGTCTTAACACCCACACAGTCTTATTGTCAGTCCCGCACCGTTGACTCATTGTCAGCCACTCTGGATAAGAGCCCCTTCTAAATGTCTGGAATGTATTGTAAAATGTAACCTCATATTTATTACAGTATGTGCCAAAATGACTTCTTATTAACAGAATTTCCTGTGTTTACAAGGTTTGCTGTCAACAGAATTGAGAAATCTGCATTTACAACAAATTCGAGGTTGAGTTTGTTCTCCCTGGGCACAGATTTGTTGGAAATAACAAGTATACGCATAAACACATGAAAGATCAAAGAAAGGCCTGTGCGATCAGAATCTAAATGAGATGAAAAGCTTAACATGGCTCCACTTTTCAGGTTGGTAACAATCAGCGGTGCAGAAACATGTGAGAGCTTCGATGCGTAGCGAGCCTGTCATCTCCACCCTGATCAATGTCAGCTCCACTGACAGGCAAGACGAACAGGAAGGCTAAAAATATCTCACAATCGCACACACATACACACTCCTTATGACTGTGCCCCAGAGTATATTTACATAGTGTGTTTTAGTGTGCTATAAATGCACTGAACAACCGGGATTTTGATGATAGCAGCAGCGAAAAACAGGTTCAAGAGCATCACTAAAAATAATAAGGCATGTTTGAATCATCTTGCTCTACTGTAGGCTTATGAAATATTGCAAATCCTGCTTGTATATATTGTAACTCAATTAAAGGAGAGTAGAGCTACAATAATAAATCAATTAATAGACATTTTTCAAGCAAAAATACCAAATATTCTCTGGTTGCAGCATCTCATTTGTGAAGATTTGCTGCTTTTCTTTGTTTTAATGTGATAGTAAACTGAACATCTTTGGATTTTGGACTGTTGGTGCGACAAAACAAGCTATCTGAAGACGTCACCTAGGACTTGAGAGAATTGCAAATGGCATTTTTAACTATTTTCTGACATTTTATAGACCAAACAATTAATTGATTAATCCAGAAAATAACCGGCAGATTCATTAATAATGAAAATAAGCATAAATTGCAGCCCTACAGAAGAGTGATAACTGTACATAGAGCTTCTACCCAAACAAGCCAGTATTTAATTTCATCAAAGCTGACTGTCAACATGACACATTGTAAAATACTGACACAAGTACTGAAAGTCATTTTCACCTGGAAATGTCAAAGTGAAACAGACCTTCTGACATGTTCTGTAAAATATAATACGCACTTTTAAATAATTGTGCAATCTCTAAAACAACCTGTACACACAGGTCACTTCACTGCTCTTCATTGTTATCCACCACTGCCAACACACTTTCATCACACCGAAACTTTCTTCACACTGATATCTCATCTCATATTAGTGGTGGAAACAACTACAATTTCAAGTATTTCAGTTTTATGCTACTTACTTATTACTATATTACTACTCCACTACATTTATTTAACAGCTGTGGTTACTATAGTTATAGATTAAACTGCTCGAAAGTATATAAAGTAGATAGCTTTACCATGAGCTACAACATGAATATGCTGCTATATAGTTATCCATCAGTAACATAATGTTTTATTATAATAATATAACATGAGAGAGCCATTCTGCTGCATAATGAGCACTCAATTTACTTATTTACTTTAACTACATTTTGCTGTTATTACTTGCGTACTTTTACTTGTGTAAGATTTTGAATGCAGGGCTTTAATTTGTAAAATAGTATTTTTACATTGTAGTATTGTTACTTTTATTGAAGTAAAAGGTCTGAATTCTTCCACCTTGTTTTTGCAAATCTTTTTGCATCATGTATCCTATATATTCTATATACAGGGGCCACAATCTAGGCTGCCTCTTTAAAACTGCTTACTACTAAATACTTTAGTATTTGCATAACTTAACTCAAGGAAACAACAGTAAAGTCACATAAGCATGAAGACATTTGGCGACCACAGTTTTGAATAATACAGATTTTTGTCTCTTGTCTCGCACTTTTGTGTCATGCAGTGATCAGATCACTGATTGGTAGATCAGAGTACTGAACAAATATACATAATATATAATAATAATAATAATAATATTATATACTATATATTTTACCACATCCTAAAAAATACATGATATTTTCACTGTCTCATTTACATATTTGGAGACCAGCTATTCTATCATATTCTATTCTATTGTCAAAGTTGCACTGATCAGCGGGCTTATAATTAATAAAGATTCTCCCTCCAACACACACACACAAATTATGTGCACCTCAATGGTACTTCACTCCCACGCAATATCCTCTCTTTGGTCACACCACCCACTCACTGAGATGATCTCTCTCTCACACACACACACACACACACACACACACACACACACACACACACACACAGAGAGAGAGACCACCCACTCATGCCAATGATATCGCAGATTGAATACACAGAGTGAGGCGGAGGGATAGAGGTAGAGATAGAAATGATGAGAGCTATGTGCATATATTGCTTCAAGGCAACTGCTGCAATTGCAACTGCCAAATCCCTAACACTCACTCACTCACTCACTCACTCACCTGTCACTAAAATAGAACTGTACGCTATCTAACATTACTGTATGACCCTTGGGCCAAAACAATACCTCTTGCCGTGCCAGAAATGAAGTGTGCCCTCCATTTCTCCCTTTAACCAAACTGCCAACTTTTCATCCACCCCAATAATCACCTCACTCATCCATTTACACATCCACTCAGCCGACACTACATACTTATTTACAGTGGTGGAAATTCAAAAAGACAGGTGGCATAATCTAACCTCACAGACCAGCCAGACCAACTCGTCAAGCTTGCAGAGGGCTGAGGGAAAATATCTATAAACAGAGAAAGTAATACTGCTGGAATACCTGAGGCAGATGTTTGATTGGCTGTGGGTTTGAAAAGCTCAGATTAGTTTTCTGTCTGAGTAGAAAAAGGGTTGTCTCTGCCATTTTCTAACCAATTTTTGAGCTTGACTTTCTCCAGTGAAGAGAAGGTGGGATTCTTACACTTCCTATGATGATGTTGTACATAATGTTGGTGAAATTATACATGATGTGACATGCTGCACAGCTACAATAGCTAGTGATGAGTCCAGATAAAGGAGACTTTGGAAATCTTTTACTTGTATTTGTTGTTGCTCTGGTTGTACAACACAGCCACATATATTTGTGTCTCATCAAGAACAGTGATGGAAGTATTCAGATCTTTTACTTACAATACCACAATTTAATCAGACTCTATTATAAGTAAAAGTCCTGCATTCAAGATGCTACTTAGTATTATCAGTAAAGTAATAGTACTCTTTAAGCTGAATGGAGCATTTTTCCCCCAAATGTTTCACACGTGTTGGTGAAGATGTTATCGTCATTTTCTTATTTATTTATTTGTATGTGTTTTCTTAAGTTGTAGTGTATTGTGCTCTCAGGGCCACCACATGATATTGTACAGAGAGGCAATGTTAAGCTTCCTTCATAATAATCTTTATTGATAGAGCACTTCCACGTTACAAAGTGCTTCACAAAGACAGAAAAGTCAAACAGACAAGTCATAAAATCATCAGGTTTTAAAAGAAAACAGATACCAATATAGTGTCGTAAAAGACAAGAAAGCTATAGCTTCTGTTCCACCCGATAATCTTTGAAGAAGCTTTGTAAAAATCGTATCTGCTACGGTACCCTGGTGAAGATCGAGCACCACGTCATTTAAATGGAGATCATTTAGCTAAAGTTCAGAAGCAGGGCCACACCTCAAACGCTCCTCTTCCTGTAATATGTCTGTAAACGCCTTTCTGCTCTGCTTGTCCGTTTGTTCTCGTTTTCTGTGCCCCACCCTCTCTCCCTTTTTTTCCCCCTCATATAAAAAGGTTCCCTGGGGGTCTGCTGAGCCCGGAAGCCCCTGATAGATCCTTCCCGAAGATTTCCCCACACCGCAGCCATCATCCTGCTCTTCCACTCCCATCCCACCCGGCCACTAATTCATTTCATTTTCAATAAACAAGTATTTTTGCATCTCGGTTGACGTTGTGGTCCCTGCTAGTGAAACCAAGATAAAAGCACCAATCAGTTTGTCAGCATTCAACAACTGCAGCTCCCAGTATCAGCTTCTGGTGTCTTGCTCTGAACGTTGCAAGAATCAAACTGGTGTCCTTCCAGTTACTGTAGATGTTCCCAGCCTGTTTCCCTCACAAACCTCCACCTCCTCCTCTGCTCCCCTCTGCTCCCCTCTGCCCTCTTGATGCCCTCTGTGTACTGGTCTCAGTCTGACTCTGGTGTAGCTGGCACCCTGCCTGTGTGCCTTCATTATTTATCATCTACATTAAATATCCATGGAAAAGGCACACGCTCACACAAACAGTTTGATATACATACTAACACAGGCACAGTTACAATTTCTCCACATCGTTCTCTCTTTGTCATTTCTTTCTCTGTCCACCTGTTTCTTTCTCTTTTCTTTTCTCTCCCTCTCTCATCAGTCTGTTACATCACTGTGGCTGTGACCTGGGCTTAGATTACTGCAGAGGTAAGCAGCCATGTAGTTTACCTGTAGAGTCTACCTGTAACACTGTCTGAGCATTAAGTTACAATACAGGCTGAAGTTAGCACCTCAGCAATCCTTCCTCAGTCAGCGGGTGCTGTCAACTTAGTCAGACTGAGGAGGATCAATTAGGCTGCTGTACAATAAAGGTTTTACACAATCATTTTTCAATAAACAGGTGCTTTTGTGTTAATCTTGTTTCTGCAGATAGTTCTTCACTGGTAAGTCACTGAAATTCTCCCACTAACATCTCGTTCTCTGTAATTTTGTGACTTGTGTTACTGCTATGCAAGTGTTGGCATGTTCTCATGTTTTCCCAAAAGCAATGATTTTCACGAGCCTTTCTCCCCGGAAAGAGCATGCCACTGCATGCACAGTCACTTCAGGGGTCACATGATTCTCTCCTTTGCATTTTAGGTCCCTATATGTACAATAACTGCAAAACTGAAACTGTTATATATATATATATGTAAAAGAGCTGAAACAATTAGTCAATTTAATAATTAGTTAACTGACAGAAAATTAATCTGCAGCAATTTTGATAATTGATTAATTATTTCTAATTTTTCAAGCAAAAATGCCAGCTTCTATCCTCTCAAATGCGAGGATTTGCTGCGTTTCTTTGTAATACATGATAAACTGAATATTTTTGGTTTTGGACCAATTGTCGGATAAAACAAGGAACTGCGAGGCACCACCTCGGGCTTTGGAAATTATAATGAGCATTTTTCGCTATTTTCTCAAACAAATGATTCATCAAGAAAATAATCAGCAGATTAATCCATAATGAAAACAATTGTTAACGGCAGCTCGAGTGATTTGATTCACTAATTGCTTTTAAGGATGTTCAGTTCTTTATCTAATCCGTATGCATGAAATTAACTGATGCAGGCCAAAAAAATCACGTGAAATAATGGAATTTAATATGATACAGTTTCATCATGAGTGTCATATTGTATCACTTGAATAAGAAACCAAAGTCCCTGTATCAATAACCAATGATCTGAACGAATTTCACACACTTTTAGTAATCACCTGGCAGTAGAGCTTCTCTCTCTCTCTCTCTCTCTCACACAGTGACTATCACTTGAAACATGTTTTTGTCAGCTTTAGCTCTTTGAAGTGTCCCATGTTGCCCCGATCCCTGCCCACCAGTCACATGACATCATTATGTAACGACTGGCTGTCAATCAGTATCCTCCTCCCATCAAGCTTTCATTTTATCAATACAGTGTGAAGAGGGAAGCTCAGACAGACAGTACTGACCTCTTATAGTACAATAAGAGTGCATCATCTTACAGTCAGCATAAGAATAAATCTTTTGTTTACTGAACTGAAACAGTGAAATGTTTTCTTTAAGCATCCTTTCACCCTATTAGAGTCAACATTTACTAATGTATTTGGATAAACTTTTCTCAAAAGGCAGCGGTTTACTCAGAATTTAAAAAGTATTAAATTGCAAGCAACTTAGAAAATGTCACTGGCACTAGCAAATACTGACTCTTATACAGACTGAACCTTCAGGATTTCACATTCATGGAACGATGATGTTTCTAATAGCTAATGTAGTGGACTATTTTGAAAATCCTCTTTATTTTCTTCTTTTCTCCCTTTCATTTCCTGCTCTCCTCTTCGTTCCAGTATATTCTGTTTATGAAATGTTGGCAGAACACCGATGTTGTACATAGCCTTTTCCTCTAATGAGCTGCCAGTGTGTGTGTGTGTGTGTGTGTGTGTGTGTGTGTGTGTGTGTGTGTGTGTGAGAGAGAGAGACACAGTGATACGCTGTACACTGATGTCCCAGATTTAGATACCGTCAGATTCAGTGGCCAGATTCAATGCTACGACACACGGAGTGACGACGCTCTCTCGTTAGTCATATTAATTGATCTATAGCTGTAGTAGTACATCACCTATAGTATATCACACATGTTCCCTTGTTGAATACCTGTAACTGAACTGAATTTCTAGAAAATCAGCAATAGAAAACGCAAATAAATGCGAGTTTCCATCCACTACTGTTTTGCAAATATTAGGAGTTGAGCGCATTGAGATAAACAGCTGGAGACGTTATCCTCCAGTTGGATGGCATTAAAGCACTGCAGAAGAAGAGGTCGCAACAAGATGATGCAATTAAAAGAGCGGCAGTCAAACCTCAAACGGTGAAAAAATATGGAAAATGTGACAATGTAACATTTATGTTTGTTTCATGTATTAATCTGAGGGATGTTACAGTCTCCTCATCACTACAGACAGATCTGATGTTTCAGTCTGCCGCAATTTTTCGTCCCTTCAGTGGACATTTAAGTTACATGCTTCACGTATGTCATAATATATTGGCCAAGTCTGTTTCCGTGGCACTTTGCACATTAAAATAAAATAAAAAAAAGAGTGGAAACACAGAAAATAAAATTCCGCAAAAAAAAAACCACACACATTTTTACGAGTTGGAAAAGTTAGTGTATCGATATAAACAAAATGCAAAAATGTGCATAAAAACAGATGGATGGAAACACACTTAGTGTGGGAAGAAGGACTTGCAGTCTGCTTCAGCCTAGTTTCAGTATTAAACACAGTCAACTGATGCTACAACGAATGAGTTAACATGTCTGATGTAACTGTTTCCATATCTTTATCTGGCTCGGCTTTAACAATCTGATCTGATCCACTTGTCTAACGTTTCTATAATTCAATGAGAAGCCATAATGCTCCCAAACAGGGGATCTACATGACGTGGGAGGCTCTTCCAGCTTCTCATTTGATTTCCACATAATGATGACACAATGTGAGCTGGGCTTTGGACACAAAACCTGTCGGAAAATCAGGACAGTGCAGTGACGCTGCGATGGCGAGAACATTGCTCTGTGCAATGTTGCATGTGTGCGTTTGATTCAGTGGGACTGACCAGTGACTTTCTGACTGACATGAGCTGTTTGCTTGCTAACAGAGACAACAGATGACAATTTGATTCTCACATTCACTGGAGTATTGACTGACTGACTGTCTGACTGGGTTCCCTGACTTGACTACAAAACATCTCCATCAGATCTTCTCCGTGACCACGGCCTGGCAGACCTGGCACAGTGTTTAAACAGCGTGGAGAGAGGTCTGGGCGAGCCAGACTACTGCTCCTGTTTCTGTTTCTAGCACTTCCTACGGTCTCAGCGAAGAGGAAACATCCCGATGAGTGGGGTGAAAGACTCAAAGAAGAAGCTGATGCAACACGAGGAAGAGAAGAAGAAGAGCAAGATGATAAGGATGAGAAAGCAAGAGGAAGAAAGTCAATAATCTGAACAAAACGCACCATTCACCTTGGGCACCTCCCCTTGTGTGTGTGTGTGTAAGGCTTATATAAGGGGGCTGAACAGCCTACGCCAATGTATAAATACCCACGATGCTGCTGGTGAAGCAGGGAGAAGGGTCAGAGTGAGTCAGCACACCCATATCACTCCTCCTCTTTCTCTCTCTCCCTTCCATCAATCCATCCTCTCTTCTTCTTCTTCTTCTTCTTCTCTATTCTCCTCCTCCAGCTCTACATCTATAATTTCTCGTGCTGTTACAGTGTGTCTTTTCATGGGAAAAACACAGAGGATTTCACTTGGCAGGCAAACTTTGACCTGCCGTTGGTGGTGATTGTAAGACAACCAGCGTAAACAAAACAAAACAATCAATTATACTTTCACAAAAAGACCCTTTTAAATTTGAGTTCTTAGATGTCAAGGTTTTCAAAGGATCTGTCATGCTGAACTATTGAGCTTTTGGGGTTTAAGAGCTGCAATTCTATTCATGTTTCTATTCTATTCAGAGGGTTTTTAATTTATTTTGGTGGCTGAGAACAGAGTCCATCTGTCTGCAAGTGGCCTTGCTGTGTTTTTAATTTCAGAATCGCCCGGAGCACAGCGCAGAGACGCTTGGTCATTTCATTTCACTCCTCTGAGGGCACACTGTAAAAGTGTTTGTTGCACGCGACTGTTAGCCGACACTGACAGCTTGGAGTTATCCAAGCCTGGGTGATGACCCGGCAAGTCTGTTTTTGTCTTCTTTTGTGGCAAACACATTTCAGCATGTCATATTCGGATTCATCAAAAATCTTGTTTTTGATGTCCCCCATTGAAATTTCATATTTACACCTTTTACTTTTTCAGAAGATAAAATTGTTTTATATCATCACCCCAACTTTCCATCACTCAAGTACATTATTAAAACAGCAAGATAATTTTACATTTGATACATGTAAGTGATTATTATCATCACTAAATTGATAGCTGTTTTACAAATTGTTTACACATTGATTACAAGGGTGTCTGATATTACAGTTATATCCTATTAGCTAGCTAGCCTAATAGCTAACTGACATACTGACTACTACTGAAGTCGTTTTGAATATATTGACATAACTAATTAGCTTTGTAGCTTAGCCATGTAAACTTTAAAGAGACTCTGGTCTAACCTCATCACTGATTTTAGACTTTCACTAAATTATCACAGCGTTTTCTCAGCTTACCACACATGAGGAGTCACCACAACCCAGCCAGGAGGAGGAGGAGGAGAAGAAGGAGAAGGAGAAGAAGGAGAAGGAGGAGGAGGAGAAGGAGGAGGAGGAGGAGGAGAAGAAGTCTGAAAATATCCTCTCAATCTTACTCTTTTATTTTAAAATGTGTCAAAGAGGACAAATAAACATTAAAACAATATAAACAATAAAAAAATCTAATTGTATATACTGTATTGATTGTTGATTCTGATATGGAAGAGTGTAGATTAAACTATGTTCTTGGCTTGATGACATTGCTTCTATTCATGTATCAATAAATCAATCTCTTAAACAGATTGTGATTATAAGAAGGTGCAGTACTGTCTAATAGTGTTAGAGCTGTTCATCTGTGACACCTGTGAATATCACTTATTACAGTATGTTGTCCCTTTCAATAGTGTACTATCCTACATTCAATTAGAAACAAAACAGGAGACACTACAGTCTGGCTGGCTTCACGCTCCGTTCGCTTTCAGTTTCAGCTCTGTGCCAGCGCTGTGAAAGAATTCTGGCACAAGACGATTTTACGTGGTCCAGCTTACACCTCCACCCTTATCCTCTCTCTCATTCACTCCACCTCTCTCTCTCTCCCATTCACTGCATCCCTCTCACTGTCTTTCATTCACTCCATCTTCTCCTCTCCATTTCTGTCTGTCAAAGCCCGTCTGTCTGTCTCGTTTTCCTTCCTTCCCACTGTCTCTGACTGATTCATTCATCTGTCTCTTATTCTGTCACTTTTAAATCCATTTCCCTTCTCTCTTGATCACTCTCTGTCTCCATCATACTCGCCTTCTGTCTCTCATGCTTAATTTCATTGCACTCTTGCTTTTTGTCAGCATTACCTTCATTCACACTCATACATTTGCAAACTTCCAGCCTCTGGAGCTGCCCACTGCATGTACAGTCTGCGACTGAGCCGCTCCACTGCAGTGTGGGCGTTCAGTGCCTTGCCTATGGGCACCTTGATAGAACTTGTTGAGAGGGAGGGTAAGTCTGTCGGTTTCTTCTAAATGTGCGGGTGAAATCAAACTTGCAATCTCAGCTAAACGTGACAAGCAGGGGTTGATCACCATCATATTAAAGATGGTGTAAGTAAGGCTGGGTATTGTTTGAACTTTTTTGATACAGTGTCAATACAATACTTACGATAGTTAAGTTATATATAACTAAGATATAAAGAAACTATATCTTCTTAACTTATCTAAAATTATGATTTTTATAGATAAACTATATCTTACTTTGAGAAATAATAACATGGGTTTCTATAGAAAGATTTGATCACTTAAAAGTAAAAGCCAACTCTCAATTCTCTAAACGTCGATGCCACCTCAGCTACAACTAATAATTATTTTCATTACTGATTAACATGATGATTATTTTTTTTAATTATCAATTAATTGTTTACTCTATAAAACGTCAGAAATTAGTAAAAAGGGAATAAGAGTCTACAGCCATGCTAGCTGCTCTGTGAGACAGTACTGTACAAACCAGTGCTTTGAGCTAAATGCTAACATCAGCATGCTAACATGCTCACAATGACAATGCTAACATGTTGATGTTTACCATGTTCACTCTTTTGTGTCAGCATGCTAACATGTAAAGTACAGCTGAGGGTGATGGGAATGTCATTAGTTTTGCAGCTATTTGGTCATAAATCTAATTATTGGTCAAGTATAAGTTAATATTTTGACTTGATGATGCCGCTAGATGAAACGTTAAGGGATCACCAAATTGATTAGGATTTTACCTCCAGGTACCATGAATGTTAAAGCCTGAATCTGAATCTCTATGTCAATGAGGCTGCAACAACTATTTTTCACTAAGTATTAACGTATTGATTATTTTTTTGATTAATCGTTTTGTCTATAAACGTCTTAAAATAGAAAAAAAAAAAACTCCTTCCCAGGGCTCAAGGTGAAGGTCTTAAAATTGCTTGCTTTGTCCAACCAACAATCTTTAACCCAAAGATATTCAATTCAATGATATAACAAAGAGAAACCCAGCAAATGTTTATTAACTTTAAAAAGCTAATCAATTCAACTAACAAAAATTGTTGCTGACTAATCTTCTGTCGACGAAGTCATCAATTAAGTGACTAATCATTTCAGCTCTAGATGCCAGGTTTTGGTACTTTGGTACAGTTTCCAATTCTCTGTACTACAGACACATTTGGGTTTGTAAAAAATGACTGAGGTTCAGTGTCCAGTCCAACTTGTAAGGAGAGTTTATAATTTAGTAGAGAAAGAAGGAAGGAGGCTGAAAAGCAGCACTAAAAAATAACAACATTTACATGTTAATCTTTGCACCAACAACGGCTGTCTCTTCTCTATCTGTGTGTGTGTGTGTGTGTGTCTGGAGGGCACTTAGTTTCCTCTCATAGCAGAAGTACATCTACCTCCACAATATGACCTGAACACACAACTGCTGAACACGTCCAGCCGAAACACACACTCACACACTCACACACTCACACACACACAACACACACAACCCTGTAATCTCCTGTACTGTACATCAACTTTTCTCCTCTCTCCTGCCCTCCTCCCGCACTCCCTCCACCCTTCACTGCCACTTTCTCTCTCTTAACTCCCCCGCAAACAATACCAGCTGTTTTGCTCTAGACAGCAATAAAAATAACTGAAGGTAGGAAAGAATAAGTTAGAGAAACAGAATGCTTGAGTGCACAAATTATGTATATATGACTGTTTGCTTTATTTAATTTGCTGAAGAGTATAGTCATCACCCTCAACATGCAGTTTTATCTAATCTACTGATTTACTCATCAGTTCAGAGAGAGAGAGAGAGAGAGAGGTGTGGTATGAAGAGGATGAGAGAGAGAGAGTGGGAGAGAGAGGACAGAGGGGTGAGAGTGAAGAGCTTAACAAGAGAGCAGATGAGACTAACAGGTTTGAATACCAAATATTGAACTAAATACACTCTGTAAAGATGCTAGCATCCATTACATGGGAATGAAAAATAAATATCTGATTTGATGATGTGACTTCTATCTAGTGGAAAGACATGGACATGTACAATCACATGCAATCCAGTCCAATAGCCCTGCAATAATAACTGTTAACTGTTTGTGAAACTTCGAAATTCAATGTTTTGTGTGTCAGAAACGTGTCACGGACTGAAGAGGTTTGAATGAGATACAAAAACATGGAGGACCTGCTCTCAACTCTTGTGCTTCAGTACGATCTATCACCAACAACACAACACAATGGTGCACTTTGTGAAAGTATCTACTATGTGCTCTCATGTAAACAGCGAGTGTGTGGTATTTCTTTAACATCCTGTGGCAAGCTATAAGTGATGTGTTAAGGGCTGCAAAATGAACTGCATCTTATTTAGCGCTTTTATCCAAAGCGCTTTACAACTTCATTCTCATTCACACACACACTCACACACTGATGGCAGTGAGCTACCATGCAAGACACTAACCATCGGGGCACTTGTGGAGAGGAGGAGCTCGGGATCAAACCGCCAACCCCGCAATTAGTGGACATCCTGCTCTACCTGCGAAGCCACTGATGCCCTGATTATCTTTTACTCTTATGCATTAGTTGTTCGGATTGCGTAGATGCAATTTTCAATAAATTACTTACTTGCTCTGCAATGAGAACACTTATCTAAACAATGTAAAGGAAAATCACACAAAATATAAAAGCTCTTCTTGTACAATTTTGACGATGTCTTAAACCTACATACACACAGCATTAATGTGTAGGTACACTGTGTCAGGTAATGAGGCCAGATACTAATTCTAATAAATAAATGAAAATGTGTAAGTTGGGTGTAGCCACACCCTACAGTATGTGCACTTTATATCTCTGCCTTTATGATGAAACTGTTGTAGCAGTTTTTGGTTCTTTTTAATAAAAAGGTACAAAACAGGACATACAGTAGTGGTGTAGTTACCAGTATCACAATAAAAGACTAATAACTACAGCAAACAAAAAAAACTGATTAGTATTATTTTACATTATAACAAAGTTTTACAGTTACAATTGCAACTCAAATAACACGTGGGTGGCAGTGTGTGTGTGTGTGTGTGTGTATGCGCGTGCATTGTGAATTTGAATCTGAAATTGAGTTAGGGGCAGGAGAACATTAACAAAGTCATTAACAAAGATGTGTGTGTGTGTGTGTGTGTGTGCGTGCGCGCGCATTTGTGTTTGTGTGCATGTGTGTGTTTTTTGGAGGGCAAGGCAGGAGATAGTCTACAACAACTCGCTCAATGCTTGGCAACAGACCAGTGCTGCCTGGCTGGCTGTTATCATCTTTACATGTGCAGACACACAGACACACACACACACACACACACACACACACACACAAACAGAAACATATTTTGACAATGAACCAATGTAGTCTTGTTTACTCGTGTTCTGTCTGTCCCTCTGTCAAAGTCAAAATGGGTTTTAATGGTGTGACAGGAAAAAAAACCCATTATGGTTATAGAGGGTGTTTACGTTCATCTACGAAGAAAAAAACGAAATATAATGTTGATGGCAAACTGAAGATAGGTGAACGTAGGTGGGTGATATTTAAACAATACATTCTCCCCTACTAGCTTTAGCGCATAAAGTCTCAAACTCAACAATATTATATTCGTAAACTGACAAACGGACAGGAAGCAATAAAAGGAAACTAATGAGGGGTGAGCACAGTAGGGAGACAGACTGCTGGAGCTAAAGTGGAGGAGAGAGAAAGAGAGGAGGAAGGGACAGGTGACAGATGGGAGAGGAAAAGCGAGGGATGTGAAGGGAGAGTGACACAAAAGCACAAAGTCAAATAAAGAAAGAGACATACAGACGGTGGGAGAGACAGAAAAAGAGGTCTGAGATCACTGCACTCCAGGCTGCTCGTGTCCCTGTTGCTAGGTAACCATCCATAGACGAATGGGTTTAAGTATCTCAGGAGCAACAGTGACATAGTTAGCTGGTCTCCATCAGACAACACACACACACACACACAGACACAGAAATGAAGCTACTCTAAAACTGTATTTACCCCTTATTTAGATTTAGATTTTTCCATTGGTATAAGAGGATGTGCACACATATAACACACATCACAGATAGAAAGCCCAAACTTGGAGTGAGACCTTATTGCTGAGATCTGAGCAGAACCGCTGTGTTAAGTCTGGAAACACACACGTTGCCAAGTATGCTTGTAGGTTAAATACGTCATAAATGTACTGCAAAACCCTGTAAAATCACTATAAACATGCCGTAAAGAGGATATTATCAACCCTCCAACAACATTAGTTAAACTTCAAAAACCTGATAGTTTAAGCTGTGTACAGTAGCGACTTTTGGACACATGTTTAAGAGAAAACTGCTGCACAT
Organism: Macquaria ambigua; assembly: GCA_008360985.2. Lineage (NCBI taxonomy): Eukaryota > Metazoa > Chordata > Actinopteri > Centrarchiformes > Percichthyidae > Macquaria > Macquaria ambigua. Next base: position 53,779 of record VMKM01002422.1, read on the forward strand.
TTTTGTACAGATCCAATGCTACATGTAGTTGTTTTCCTAGAAATTATATCATAGTACATTTTCAAACCCACAAGCGGCACAGCAGCATCTCTCCTCCAGCAGTTAGTAATCCAGGTGGGCCATCCCACCTACACACCGTGATTCACGTTTTAGACATTTAGCTCATCTCATCATCGAGTCAAATTGCCCCGAGTGCAACTGACCAGGTTTAATTCGTAGATCACCTACGTTACAAACAACAAATACAGAGCGGCGCAAAGGTCCTGTGACAGTGATCACGTAGGAGACGAGTGGTGGGAAAGTGAACAATTAAAGAAAGGCAAGCAGAGGGGGCACATGATGTTATTATGGTGAGAGTAACGTGGGTGGAACGGAGTTAGAAACGCACCTTTGGCTTCTTTACTGTAGATTTACACAAACCTGACCCAACTTACTTTCTTTATGATTAATTTCTGTGTGCACTCTCTGTTGTGTGTCTGTTTAACTCGTGTTTAATGTCACTTCTTGAGTTTTTCACATTGTTATTGCATGGAGAGAAATAAACATCAGAATACATAATTTTGGAGCCTCCCATAGAACCGTCATGTTGTGCAGTCAGGATCCAGGTGTTGTTGCCATTACTGCAATGTTGCAATGATGTTCTCTCTTTATTTAGGTAAGGGTGTTCAAAATTACACTGACGTATGAACAGTATCACAAGATACAAAGTGATGGTGCAGCATCAGTCTGACAAAACTATTGTTACATAAAGAAGAAACATGTCATGCCACCATAACATCCATTTCTCACTCCAATCATCATTTTCTTAGCTTAAAAAGGTGCAAAAGGAAACAACACACGACCTTGTTTGAGAAAGTGGAAATTACCTACATTAGGTATCTTGTTAGTATGTTCACTAAAAACTAAAAACGCCCAATCGCCATCTAGTTCCATATAAAATGCACACACACACCTCACACAATGAACTTGAAGCATAATGCACACATTGACAGTAAAAATGTTATGTATATATAGTTTGTGGTTTGGACATTCTGTCCTGTGCATCCATCTACCAGGTAAAGTCCTGCCAATTCCCAGTAAAATTCCTCTTCTGTTTGGATTTCTGATGGATACAAGCAAGCGATCAAAGCATCATTGCAAATGTTGATTATCATTAACATTGCGTTGCTTTTTGCTTGACATCAGCTATACGTCAGGGCCAACCAGGGCTTACCGAGACTGAAGCAGAATTAGACTATGAATTATATCCAGAGTGACGTTATTTGACTAGTGCAACAAAAGAACAGCGGTTTGTATTGGTGGGACTGCAGTATTGATACAATAGTATATAAATAAATAATAAAATATGTTATATGTACTCTAAGCAACAAAGCAGCACAGCAGCTTCAATGCTGCTACCACTAATCCTACCACTGGGAGTCACCAAGTCAGAAACGTTCACACCCTGTTCATAGAGGCTTTAATGATGCCTGGTTGCCCGCCGGAGTGGCTGGTGGTGGCCACCAAAATAGCAGCCACAGGCAGAACGAACCATTTCCCCTCTGTGCCGTAGGGAAGCAGCTATTGACAGAGTTAAGTATAGACTATGGTACTCTCCGGGACTGACACAGATTCACAATGAGTTAGCACCTATTAATGAGTTACAACGATATATGCAAAAATATCAACAGCCAACAAGACATTGGTTTAATGAGCTGACGATTTGTAATACCACGATTGTTGAATACTAAAGAGTTGAAGAGAAGAGCTATCTGACAAAGAGACGTCAACTATAAAGCAGGAGACTATAGCTGATTACCTAAATGACCAAATAGGTTTTTTTGTGGGTGCCTTTCAAAATGACTGTTTGTCTGTTCCAAAGAAAACATGGAGTGGTTTCTGATCTCCCACCCCTCTGGTCTGGGTATGGTTAAGTTTAGGCAACTGAAACTACTTTGTTACTGTGAGGGGGAGATCGCCCTCAAGGTTAAAAGAAACCATGGAGAGAGGGGACAGTGAGTACTTGCAAAATTGTAAGAGGTGGCTTGTCAGAGAGAAAAAAAAAAAGCTTATTTTTTTTCTGGTGAGGAGAGCCTCTGATTGCTGTGGGCTGAGTTTGTAATGAGCAAAGAAAGAATAGAGTGTGATCTTCTTCCTGGTTTCCTTCAAACTTTACAGCATGTGGTTTTAATCTGTCCAGTATTTTGTGCCCAAATACTAATGACATTCCTGTCGGCCTCAGCTAAACTTTGTGTTTAGTTCTAATTAGCTAATATATTAGCATAAAAACAGGGTAAACTAAGATGGTGAACATGTTATCCTGCTAAACATCATCATGTTAGCTTTGTCATTGTTATTTAAGTAAAGCCTCGCAGCAGCATGGCTTCAGACTCTTAGTCTTGTTTTCAAGCTCATCAGATTTGATAGAACATGTGACATAGTTGTGATAATATCTTCCCTTCAAACGGGTAAAGTGATAATTAACATTTTGCTTACTTTGTCAATCCGAGGAGGAAGAAGCTAAATTTAGTTATTGGTCGCTGGTGTCCACTCTTTTTGTGTTTGTGTGTGTGTGCCTAAGCTGTGATGTCAAACAAGTTTGACCCACATTGGCTGTCTGATCCGTCCCGATATGTCTCCAAGGTGTCACCGTGGCAACGGGTGTACTATTGCCGCAAATGTCAGCAGCAAGGACAACCAAGCCCTGAAGGAGATAGTCTGTCAATCTGTGACTGAAAGTGAGTACAAGCACACACACACACACACACACACATAAAAACAACGACACTCTCAGTGATCAGAGTCTTCAGATGTGTGAAAGTAGATCAGAGCAAAGGGAGCTGGCCCTCACTGACAAGTAAAATTAGACTTTGTCACACACACACACACACACACACACACACACCTGTGGAATAACAAACACACACACAGATCAGATCAGATAGCCACTATTGATGGGTGATAAACAGAAACAGTGAGAACTCCTGTTTTAAGGTCGGCTGCTTTACTCTCTCTCATTTCACGCACGCGCACACACACATGCACACACACACACACAACAGCTCTTTAACACCCTCCACATTAAACTGAGAAGAGGAAGCAGTTATGGGAGGAAACACACTGGGCGTTACTGTAGCATGACTGTCAGAAAAACTATTACTATAAACAAGGCCATTACAGAGTCTGAGTTTACATGCACGTTTAGTTAAAACATGATCAGCTAAAAATATTGAACAAAAAGACCAACCTGTCTAATCCTGCATTACCTCTCTGTCTATGCATTAATGAATTTGTTTGTTGCATTTCCAATTGCAATTATTTTGACTCTCCTTGGTTGCACTGACCTATAACTCCACTTCTTGACCTTGACTTCCTCTTTTCAAATTGTGGCATGTCGTGCACCGCATTTACACTCATGCTGTACACAATCAGCTACTGCTCTAATCTGGAGCTTCAAATGGGTGCAGAAGCAGAACAAAATTCAAAATGAATTTCAGTAAAACCTACACTGAAGCGTCTCCTCCACTAGTAATAACCAGAGTGAGCCTTCCCACCTAAAACATGATTTATATTATGTTGTTGTGTGCCATGAACACAAGCTGTTTAGGGATGCAAGTTTGTTGTGTCTGAAAAGCACCAGGGGAAATGTAGGAAAAATCAATGCACTATAATGCTGCAATATTTTTGGCCCCATCAATAAGCCGACTGAGGCTCACTATCAGAGTTGTTATACACACTACAGTGGCGTGGCATGAAAGACTGCACAACGGTGTTATATAACATGAACTCAACATGAAAATGCTGAAAATAAAGTCCTTGACAAACTGTTTGGACGAGGTCAGTGCTTCACTGACAATAATCAGGAGACAGACTTAAAGAACTTGCAGAATGCATCGACAACATTTTAAAAGGTTTTGCTTCTAACGTGAGGATTTGCATGACACAAATGAGGTTTTTTGAAAGCCAATACCGATGCTAGTATTTTTAGCCATGCTAACGACGTGGCGGTTGGTCGGTTGGTCCACCACTTTGGTCAACTATTGCATGGATTGCCATTCAATTTTATACAGACATTCATGGTCCCTAGGTGATGAATCCTACTGACATTTCCTCTAGCACAACCATGAGGTTGACATTTGTGGTTTTGAGTCTCAGCAACTACTGGATGGATTGCCATGTCAAAATTTGGACCGACTGTAATCACTTTATTCAGTCCCTAACCTTTTCTCTTGAGCCATCATCAAGTCAATAGTTTTATGACCAAATACCTACAAAACTAATGACATTCCCATCAGCCTCAGCTGTACATTGTGTCGAGTACTACTTAGCATGCTAACATACTAAACTAAGATGGTGAACATGGTAAACTTTATACCTGCTAAACATCAGCATGTTAGCATGCTGATGTTAGCATTTAGCTCAAAGCACCACTGTGCTCAGTACAGCCACACAGAGCTGCTAGCATGGCTGTACACTTGTTTAATTTAACTATTTTTTTAAACGGTAAAAAAACATCATAAGCATTTACTGTTTTTTTAAAGAATTGTGTTTGTAAAAGTGAAGAAGTCTAAAATAGTAGTAAGACCATGTGACAATAAAAATTGTCCATTGGAAAAAAAAAAAAAATCCACGCAACTCAGGGTCTCACACTCCACAAGTTCAACTGCACAAAAACAATACTCTCATATTTCACACCTATGATGTGTTGTTCTTATCGACAAGCAAGCCCGATGAAGCAGATGCAAAATGCATAGCTTGCTCTTTTACTTCAATAAATACCTTCTACAGTAGTAAGCTGGTCCAGAGCTGAGTTTCGTGGTGTGCACTATTAAATAATCTACAACATAGAAATAGATAATCTAAGGATATGTTTTCACTGCCGGTTCTACAGAATGTTTTCACATGGCTGTGATCAACCTGCATTATACAGAGGAACAATGACAGTGGCAGATGTCTGATAAAGACATGATAGTAGCTGTCTGATTTAACAAGAAAATTACACCGCATGACGACACACAGCTGTACTACAAATTAGTCACAGGCACCAACCAAATTCACAATATAAGATCATGGCTAGCACAAAACAGATATGTATGAGTATCTGGTTAGTACTTTGCTGACTTACTATAGTGGAGATGTCAAATTATAGACTTCAAGTAACCGTTTCTGAATTGGATCGTTTGAATTGAAATATCCTTTAAAAAATCTCTAATGTATTTTTTTTTTTACCAAGGTGAACAAAGAGAGCAAAAAAAAAAAAAAGAAATCCAATTTCTCCAAAATTTCAATTTAGTCACAACAGACTGATGTTTCATATTGTAGATATCTGATACGGCATTTATTTCACATAAGAGATAATTATTTTAAAATATTTAAAAATACAGCATTTAAACCTTCTGCCTCTTGAACTGCAGGAATGTCTGAGGGCTGCAGGATTGAGAACCCCACAGTTTCACATCTTTATTCTCCGATCAATGCTTTCTGTTATCTCAATAAACACCTCTGTCTGCCTCTGTCGCTTTTTAATCCTTTCCATTTTTCTGGCGCTTTTCAATGTTCTCCCTTCACACCTACACACTCAGCCCTCCCTCCTCTTCCATTCCCCTCTCCACTCCCCCATCCATCTATCCATCCATCTATCCATCTATCCATCCCATTTGGTGGTACTCTCAGTGGAACACTTGGGCTATTTATAAAAGCATCAAAGCCCACAGCTTCCAACACACAGCCATTAGAGAGAAAGAGGGGGAGATAGATGAAGAGGTGGAGGGAGAAGTGGGGAGCTGGAGGAATGGTGGAAGGAGGAGAGAGGAGGAACTAAGATGAACAAGGAGGGAGAAATACATAAAATACAGAACTATAAAAACAGGGAATAATGGGCAGAGATGGACAACGAGGGGAGAAGGTGAGGAAGAGCGAGCAACAGAAACAAGAAAAGAAAGAGGGAGTGAGATAGAAAGGAGAGAGCATTAGGTCAGAAGAAATCGGGAAAACAAAGAGCGCAGAGGAAGTGGAAAAGCAAAAGACTGGATGACAATGTTTTTTTTTATCCATTTCCCTTTGCTTCGGGATCTCAATGATACATCAACATCAGCTTTGTGTGTGTGTGTGTTTCTGTGTTTAATGTGTTCATGCATGAATACCCATTTTGTTTTTGCATGCATGCATACGTGTGCACGCTGTGCGTGTGTGTGCGTGTGTGTGTGCAGGAGGCAGGTTTTGGATCCGGAGACCTCCCACCCACACAGGTTGGAGTTGCAGAAGCACCTGAGCTGCGTTCGGCACCGCCAACAGACACAGATGTTTGCAAATGTTCACTAACTCATTTGAACCTGAATAGGCTCATGAAAAGGCAGAAAACGTATTATGTGAATCCAGAGGAACTGTGGGCTCCGTGCCCAACAGCAGCTTGATGGTTGCTGGTGAAAGCAAGAGACACCCGATTAAACCTGAACGCAAAGGACGCCATCAGTCAAAGGGAAGCTTGAATAGAGCTCTTCAATAGTGCTTTTTATAAATACATACATTTTTCCTTTTGAAGAGTGCTAATAGCTGCAGTAAACAACACCTTCATGGGCTTGTTTTAGGTGCAATCTACACACCGTGCCTACACTATTTTATCTCTCCCTCTTCCTCTCTCTCTCGCCTCTTTTCTACCTCTTCTTCCCTGTCCATTATCTCCTCTGCCTGGCAGAAAACTCTCACCCACCACCTCTCTGCTCGAGTGTCATTCCAGCATACCTTTCTCATTCACATTCAGCCATCTGCCTTGTTTAATTATATATTTTTTAATATATGTAATTGTCCTCTGCCTGCAGCAACATACCAGTTGAGTGTTGTGCAGCCCTCTTGATCAAGAACATGATCGCATTCTTTTAAATTTTAAATAACGTACCACAATTTGTCTTGATGGCATCATCAGCAACAGCACAGCATGTTACAGTATGCACAACAAGACCTCATATACACTATAAAGGGATTATATTTAGGATGCTGAATAGAATGGCGGATTGAATACATTATGGAGAACTTAAAGAGCGTGCTTGTCTTCTATTTCTGCCCTAATTTTTCTTCCTCAATCTCTCCCTTCATCAATTCCTCTTTTTTCAAGCCTAGCTTTCTCTCTCTTTCCTATATTCTCTTGCTATATATACTGTACGTTACGTTCTCTGTACAGTATGTTTCACATTACTCACATGTTACATTGCAAGACCACAGAGAAAACAGCGCTTTTTTGCTATTGCTCTCGAAGGACGTGTAACATGTCTTTTCATCCCTCTGTTTTCCCCTGCACTTGCTATGGGCTACTTTCACTGGAACTTTCAAGGAAATCACACGTAATCCTCCTCTCCTTCCTACGCCCTTCCCACTCACTTTCTCCCCCTTTTGTCTCTCCCTCTTCCCTCCATGAATTCCACCCCCACTTTCTCTTTCTCTCTTCCTTCGCCTCTCCCTCCTCCCCTTCTCATCTCTCCTATCACCATCTTTCTTTTCTCAGTTTTTTTCTCCATCTGATTCTCCCTCTTTCCCTCCTTATTTGCCATGCCTCTCACACGTCCTGCCACTCAGTCCCCCCTCCGTCCCTCTCAAGCTCTCTAAAGGGACCATTTTTCCATTAAGTCTATGAGGAGACAGTGGAGGACACCAACAGCCTGTTACACACTGAAACCCAACTCATTATTAACACACTCATTTAGGAATGCATGCATGGACACACACACACAAAACCAACCATGTGGAAGCATTAGAGTACACACAGTTCTGCACAAACAGCCATTAAGGAAATAAGAGCTCACCAGCTCATTAAACAGAACATGAGGCACGTGCACACACACACATGAACGCCCAACACAAAAACTCACACACACATTACATAATATAAGCTGCTGCCACCCTTTGAGTCCTACACTCTTTTTAGCGTATGGAAATCTGAACAGCAGAATCCCACTGAGGCATTACAGTTTATTGTTTACAGCTACAACAACACTGAGGAAGGGGGCTGCGCCGACCAGCAAACCTGTATACAGATACACAACATGCAAAACCCTATAACTTCGCCTCCTATAGGCTTCACATGTGGCCGTTTAGAGTCTGTACAGTCTTGTCCTTCATAATGAATTGTGGCTGTCAGCTTTGTATTTATGTAAGTTACAATAGATTTGATACTGAGCATACAGAGGGACAGCAGAGTGGTGGATTATGCTGCAAGTGTCTGTGGATGTTTTGACGCCTTTCTTTTCTACCATGAAAACTTAAACTGCTAACTGTACAGCATGTTCTCTAAACAGCAGATATTGATTGGTGCGTAATGGAATGGATTGTGTTAGTTCAGGCAGGAAATGTTAGTTATATGCATCACATCAGCGTGCTCTCGGTAGATCTACACCACATCCTTCTAGGGCTTTCTGAAACCTGTTAAAGTCTGCTGCTGGGGGTGCCGAGTTGTCCGTCCAGCCCCCCTGCCTCCTTCTGCAGGACCTGTATGTACCTGTAGTAAGTCAAGTATTTTCTTCTCATTAGAAAGCACTGTCTATCCACCTTACTGTGCTAACAGAACGCAACTGAAAAATACATCTATAACTATATTGATGTAGCAGTGGCAAATCTAACTTCCTTTTCTCACCCATGATGAGGCAGAATTGAGACCAAGAGGAACAAATGTCACAATGTCAAATGCTACTAATGAAGCTTAGCTTTGTTGCACCTATTAACATTTGCAGGCCATCTAACTAATCAGGCCAACAATATCAATAAATAAGCAGGTATTTTAATGAACAATATTCATGTTTGGACATGAAATTGTGGCAAATGTTGCCTTGTTTAGGTCAGCCCTGCATGTCATTTGGAAACAGTGGCATAATGATCATTATGACCTCGACCATCACGTTGGGACTTTGTATGAGAATAGCTCAGCTGCAGTACATTTAAAAAGCATTTAGTTGGCATTATAAGAGAGGTGCAGTATAACGAGTGTAACAGATGCAAACAATCTTCCTCTTCTGGATCACAAACACTTAAAGCAACCATAACAGAGGGGGTCAAAGGTCAGAGCAATAACCAGGTAAGAGAGTTATAAAAGTAAGAGAGACTGATCAGTGGAACATAACATTAGGAGCCAGGGTCTGATTCAGGTAGCGAGCGTACAAACAATCCACAAACACCATGTAAGGCAGTAATGGCACTGATCGGTCCGCTCAGGTCTCAAACTACTGACTCGCTCACAAGAGACAGAGGAGCTGTAGTATACACAGCCCGCCAGGTCTTATTGAAGATTTGACCTTTCATTGAAAGACATGTAAACATGGAGGCCATAAACACCATTTCTCACATTCTGTTTGGATTATTCATAATAATAAAATTATATTATTATAATTGTATTATTCATACAATAATAGAACAAATAAAATAAAAATGTAAACATTTCTTTCTTTATCATCTTTACTCAGATATAAATGCATCTAATTATACACTACAATATATCACGCTGCATGCACGCAAACACCCTCCATTTAGTTCTGTCCAAGTGTGTGTGTGTGTGACCTTGCAGAGGAATTCCCTTTCTCCCTGAGCTCTGGGGAAGCGATACCCTGCCCCAGACGGACAAATGGGTCGGAGAGCAACTCAGGGTATACACAAACACACACAAACAAACACAGAAGGTAAGTGCTAAGTCACTCACTCACATAACCAAACACACATATGTATGTTATTTTGGGCACCAACTGGAGCGAGATCTGAAATTTTAGATGTTAAATCATTTTCCCTCCCTCTTCCGCCTTTATCCATCCATCCATCCATCCATCCATCTTCCAGCCCTGGTATCAGAGTGCATAGGTGCACCAACACCTACAACCACACCCCTTCCTCTCCAGAGGCAACGGGGGTCTCTACAGCGCAGCAGATGCTTTCCTTAAAGAAAACCATTGACCCACTACATATACACATGGGCTAATTACCAGCTAACCCACTGCTGTGTTGAACAGCACCTCTTCCATCCTACAGCATATAGACGGTTGCGTCTGAATATTTCACTGTTGCTAGGAGACGTGAAAATCCTTGAACACATCCAGTTGGCTGTTAATACAAGTGGAAAAAACATAGATTTCAAGCAAATTGATAAAAATCACAAAAGCCCAAAGCACCAGGGCATTTTTGTCGGCTGGAAATGTTTCTCTGATAGCTTAAGCCGGCACTGAATCTGTCTGGGCTGTACAGTATGGAGATGGTGGATGAAAGACAGCGAGGGAGAAGAGAGCAAAGAAAAACAAAAGCAAAGTAGATCAAGTTTTCTTCATCAGTATGGTGTGTCAAATGGCAGCATGTACAACAGAGCCCATGAGTTTTATCAGTCTTTTCTGTGTAGATTAAACCAGCGAGAGCCACAAAATATACATACACACACATACACTTAAATCGATGCAGGAAGTGAACGTTGCATCGCTGTTGATGAACTGATACGAATATGATATGATATGAACAAATTTAAACCTCTAACTTTGTCCTCCATTAGGGGCGCAGGCAGAACGTTTCTTGCTCACTTCTCTCATTAAGTAGTTATGTACAAAATGCGCCTTTTTCACATCAGACATTTTGACATGTCACAGTAGAAAAAGCACAGATGTAAATAATAAAATTAATGATGGCTGAATTCCATTTAGCTGGTCCAGTTTCAGGGTCCTGGTATTGTGCACGCTGGCTTACTGGGACACTTAAATAGAACAGAGTTATAAGTAACACCTGTGCTTTTCCTACTATGACAAGTCAAAATGTCTGCTGTGAAAAAGCCCCATCTTATTATACATTTGACATTTTTAGAAATAAATACAGTTTTGATTATATGGCTTCCTTCCACATCCTTGGTCACCTTCTTACTATCCATATCTAAATCTACACCTACAGTATCCTCCACTATGAATCAAGCACCAAAGCCCTGCCTCCACTTCCAAACTCACCTCTGTTGCACTATGTGTTTTCCCACAGAGATGTTTTCCACTGATCCGATTTAATGGCTCCATTCATACAAAACGTTAAATCCACAACTGCCTCTACCCAAACAACTTCAACTCTCCATTATCTTTAAAAGGTACAGAATATTTAGAATTGTTCTCACATGTATTTTAATATGCAAGAAATCAGTTGTCTGTTTTATCAGCATTTATTTTTCTCCCAGCGTATGAGTTTCATGATATTGTTCTTTGTTCCCATCAATTCTCAAGGAGTTGCAAGACTATTTTAAACTGCTGTGCTTTGAAAGCATCGCACACCGGGGAGGTTGATTGGCCTGTCGAGCTAGCGACGTTTTGAGCTTTGGAAATGGTGTTCATTAAAACCCACTTAAAAATAATAACACTGAATACTTGAGCACTCAGGAAAGGAAGAGAGGACTAAAGGGAAAAAAGATTAAATTAGTTACTAGAGAGGAAATAGGGAAGGAAGTAAAGGGATAGAAATAGGGAGAGAGGAGTAGAAAGGTGGAGAGAAAGAAAAAGAAGCAGGTAGTGGAAGAAAATGACCAAGGTGAGGAAGAAAGGAGACTAAAAAGATAGGATTAGTGAGATTAGTCTTGCAATCTGAACCTCAAAAGCACAGAAATGGTAAGAACTGAGAAATGAGTGAGCTAAAAAGAGAATGAGACATAATTAGAGTGGAAAAAACAGAAACAGAAACAATGAGAGAAAGTCGAGGCGACAAAGTTAACCTCCAATCATTTAACAATTGAGCATCACCTAATAGTGTGTGTGTGTGTGTGTGTGTGTGTGTGTGTGTGTGTGTGTGTGTGTGTGTGTGTGTGTGAGAGAGAGAGAGAGAGAGAGAGAGAGAGAGAGAGAGAGAGAGAGAGAGAGAGAGAGAGAGAGAGAGAGAGAGAGCGTTTCATCCACCTACCTTGACACTGGAATCCCTGCTTGCCAAAACCCCTGTTGAGAGAACACACACAGACACAGGTTGAACATTGTACAGGCACTTAAACTACACCTCTATCTCTCTCTCTCTCTCTCTCTCTCTCTCTCACACACACACACACACACACACACACACACGTATAGAGAAAGAGCTTGAAAAGGGGATTCTGAAACCCTCTCTCTTCGCCTCAAGACATCTTTGTAGAGGCAAATGTCAAATGCTGTCTGCCATTTGTGCGCAGCGCTAAAACTTTCCATTCAAAAGAGCACAAATTAAACGCACACAAGCACTGAAGTACGCAGGCAGCGAGGACATTCGATTATTGTATGAACAGTACAGTACATGTGCTGAGGTCAACTTAGGTCCACAAACACACGTGCACTCACACACACACACACACTGATCTGTTAGGCAGGGCTGCAGCTGCCCGAGGGCAAAAGGGTCAACGACACCCAGTCAATGGTATGGAGAATGCTGGGATGCCTGCAGGTGCACGCACACACACGCAAACTCACATTCATCCCTGTTCATTTTCATATTGTGGCTACAAATAGATAATCTCTAGGGGTGCGAAATCACTCAGTGCTCTCATTGTTCTTTTTCATTATGCTTATTGACCCAGATAGATAGATAGATAGATAGATAGATAGATAGACAGATAGATAGATTGATAGATTAATCTAAACAGGTCAAGCAATTACACAGGGTGCACAGTGTTCCTCTATTTAGGGCTATTTACAACCAGTGAGACCATCCCAATAGATTCCCATGAACACACACACACACACACACACAATCTTCTAGGTCAAATCATTTAGCCATTCACAAATTAAAAAGCCCATCACAGGACTTAAATAATGGCCGTTTTGGGAATAGTGCACAGCGCAGATAATAATAAACGGGACAAATTAGGCCAACCTAGAGCCGGAAACTCATTTAATAACCCGAGCGCAGTCACTGTCAGGTAAACCCTGGTGGGCTGCATGGTGACATGTCTGTACAGGTGATTGAGAGGAGAGAATGAAGAGAGGAGGAGGAGGAGGGGCAGCAGCAGCAGCAGGAGGAGGAGGAAGGCTGAAGTCGTGTCAGTGTTTGACCCACACTTTTTGCTGCCGCTCAGGTTATTCCTAGTTGCTGCACTTCACTGCTTTTGGAGAACATGTTTCATTTTTTTTTCTCAGCCTCTCTCAGTTCCTCTGCCTACTTAATACCATCAAACAATGGTCTGCAGCTATTCCTTTTTTATTGGTGCAGCCCACATATCTCTCAGTCTTCCCTTCTGCCCTACCTTACATCAACAAGTACATGAATAGTGCTGAAATCAATGTTTATTTTGAGAAAACTGCAAAGCCAGTGCAACCCTCCCACTTTCTTTATTCCTGCTGTAACTTAATAATGTAATACTATCAAGCATTAGACTCTACAGCCATTTTGACCATTACTTATCAATAGGCATCATCTCTTCCTCTCTCTCTCTCTCCACTTTTCTACTTTAAATTGTCATTAAAACTGAACTAAACTCCCTTCTCTTCCTTCTCCCTTCTTCATTTTCCATCTCTTGGTACACTAAACTAAAATAGTCTATATTTTAAACAATTTATTATACATCTCCTTTTTTATTTCTTTACCTTCTTCTATAACAGCCCCAATAAAAGCATTAAACTAGCTGAAGTAAATTGATTTTTTTTTAAAACTGCTCTCCTGTGAACCCCTCCATCCTTCCCCGTGTCCGCTCCTCACCAGATGAAGTCGGTGCAGTGGCTGCAGAAGGTGGGCTGCTTGAAGAAGCGCGCGATGAATTTGTGGTCCTTCACCTCGTGCACGTTCTTCTGGCGGAGGGCTCCCTGGCGCGCGAAGCCCCGCATGGGCTCGCGGGGTCCGTCCTCCCCGTCGCTGTTGGCCGCCGCCGAGTCTGCCATTCTCCGACTATCTGTGCAACTGTCTTTATTTCGACTTTAAGTAACCAACGCAAGTTGTTGGTGCCTAAAAGCGTTTCTGGGGTTGCAAAAGTCGTTTCTCGTGCGCTGTTCCGAGTAGACGAGTTCAGAACTGGTGTTGCGATAAGCTGATGGTTAGCTTTCGGTAGTTTGTTTGGGTTTTTGCTATCTTGTCCTTCGGTTGAATAGACGAGCTGCCGCTGCGCTGCTCTCTCTCCGCTTCCTCCTTTTCTTCTGAGCGCTCAGAGAGTCGGTGACTACCAGAGAGAGAGAGAGAGAGAGAGAGAGAGAGAGAGAGAGAGAGAGAGAGAGAGAGAGACCTGACACTTCCAACCTAAAAGTGCAGTTTAATTAGTTCTTTAAATGTGACTAAAATGCGACTTTGAAATACCAAGCATTCACAAAGCTTGATGGATGCTTTTCCCTATAAAATATTTAAACAGGATCTGTAGGTTGTTATGAAATAGGAACATAGGAATCAATTTCCAGTGTCAAACTAAAAGTAATGCTAACATTTAAAGTGTTAATATGAAGATGATTCGTTTTGGTGAAAGCATGTGGACATTTTTGTTTATGATGTGAGTTTATGTTGCTTATATAGGAGTGGGCGTGGGCGGTATGGATTAAATGTTCAATCGCCATAGTCTGTAGGCCTATGTGATTTTATACTGCAACATTGCTGTAGGCCTACATCCGGACATAGTACATTTGCTAGAAAATCAAGTTTTTGTTTTTTTATGTTTGTTTTTGGATAATCCTGAAAATGAAATACCTGACAACAAATGAACTTACTTCATCACATTGCAACCTCCTAGAAATTAAAGGATAGGTTCACTTTTTTTTTTCAAGCCTACCTTAAAACAATACTAACATGCCCACATGTACATGGAAATGGTTATTGGTTGCTGTTATTGTTCCTGATGTCCACACTGAGCTCAAAGAAACCCCTTCCTAATGCAATTTCAATGTAAGTGATGGTCGGTGCAAAAATGCATTCCAAAGTTGAGGCCAAGCTAATACGAGGCTTTAACAGTTTGAGATAGACAAATTAAGTGGTTATCTTCTAAAGTGCTTCCATGGACAGTGTTTTCTTGCTGAACCAAGAGATAGTAACACAAAGAGGGAATTGCGTGCGAAAAAGGAGTGTATCTTTGTAAGATACACACTTCATTTGTCTAACTCAGACTGCTGAAGCCTCACTTTACCTGAACTGTAGTTCATGTTCATAGTTCATGTTTTCAACATTCAACATCGAGAACTGGTTGGCATTCAAGTGGTAAAAGTCGTGACAAGTAAGACCTTAAGATTTTTGCTGTGTAAACTTCTCACAGACATCCAAACACAGCTGCATTACACAGAACTCCATCTGGAGATTTTGTCAAGGACTGCATCCTGAAAACACATTTAAAATGAGTTTGAGATGTCTCAAACTGCTCGCCTTTACATGTTAAATGATGATACATGTTCCATTTTAAGATTCACTTTTCTCTGGAGCAAGTGCAGTATATGGAACAGCAGGATAAACGTCATTTCTTAAATTAGAAATATATACGGCCAACAGTAAACACAAAGACTGACTTTCAATGTTTGAAAGTGAAGTGCTCATTTCCAAAAAGAGATATCTCCCATTTGGGGAAGGAAAAAAAACACAGACTCTCTCCCCTTAAAGTCTGAGTGCTGGCACTGAAAGCAAGCACAGTTGCTGAGTTCTGACTCATCTTAAGACTTTTGCTTTCAAAGGGATTTTGGAGGATCATCATCTGCGATTGTTGGATGAATTTCATGTCACCAAGTTTTCCAAGATGCATTTAAGGTATTAAATTATATGACTTCCTGAGTCATTTGATCAGTGAATATGATGCTTCATAGAAAGAGCCAAGAAACCTATTTAACCACCTGCGTCTCTCAGTATAGTAAATGCAGAGGGATGAATATGTGAGGCGGGATGACAGCGATTGTGTGAGTGTGAAGCACGACATCACTGCTGACAGCAAGTAAAAATGTGCATTGGCTATATATCCTTCATATACATGCAGCAAAAAGACAAATGCACAGCTGATATAGTAGTATTGATCTCCCACCTGTTTTAAGGCCACAGAATCTAATTTCAGGACAGTGACAACCATAGTCCCAACTGGTCCATGCTCCACACACACACACACACACACATCGTGGCAGTCAGCTGGCAGGAAATGACCTAGATGGGATTGATTTAGCTGCAGGACAGATAACAGAGAGTGCAGTTCACCCTGGTCTCGTCAATACAAGGTTTAATGTAGATTTAGCTACCAGCTTAGATCTCAGTTTTTAACCTTTCTGGTCTCTATTACCTCGCTTATTCATTCATACAACATCGAACATTAGAGGCACACATGCCTGCATTGTTACATAACCGTCTGTCTCGATAGCAGGCAGACTGACAAACGATAAGAACAGCTTAATTTGCAATGGTGACAGGCATCAAGAGACACTGGTAGTGACGTAAGCATACCATGCGACAACCTGAACGGGCCTGTGTGTATGTATAGACTGTGAGACGGTGACCCATCGTTTCGCACATAAGTTGCTAATCTCTTTTAATTTCATCAATAGACAGGGTCTGATGTAACTATTCCCCTGGGCTATTGAACTAGGACGAGTGTCCGTGCTGGCAAGCCAGCTTGGATGTCCAATAAGATGTGGATGACAGCAGGTATGTCACTGGTGTTATCGTCACCAAAATCACATCAAATCACTCTTGAAAATCTTTTTTTTTTTGACTAAAACAACATGCTAACCTGCTGATGTTTAGCAGGTGTAATGTGTGCACCATGTTCACCATCTTAGTTTAGTGTGTTAGCATGCTAACATTTGCTAATTAGCACTAAACACAAAGTACAGCTGAGGCTGATGGGAAGGTGATTAGTTTTGCAGGTTTTAGGTCATAAACCAAAGTGGTGGACCGACCAACAGAGGGGCAGACACTGAGCCATGTAGCTAGCATGGCTATAAATCTATCGGAGTTGCAGCTCTCATTTCCATTTTTCTATGGCTATTTGGACAAATTGCTACTGAACTTTTACAAGAATATGTTCACACAATCGATTACATTAATGCTTAGTGTCAAGAGCTTTCCTGCAGCATGTCTTGCACTCACCGTTTTGTGTCGACTTCCAGCAATATTACAGAGAGAAGTCCATCATAGAAGAGGTAGAGAATACAAGTAGACCCTTCCCATGGTAAGCAGCCTGACTTGGCAATAACCGGTGTACCTAATTACATGAATAACGGCATGGCCTAATGACACAGCTAAATGGAGGCCATTGTTAACGTTATGTATTACGCCTGTGCCTTATGGCAATTCAAAAAAACTGGTGTGAGAAAGACCTGCTTCCCCAATAACATTATTAGCCTTAATTGACCAGAATGCAATTCAGCCACAAAATATGGCGACAAAAGGGTGTGCATCACATGATTAGCATTATCACTGCCTTGCTCTCACCCTCTCTCTTTGTTTACACCGTAACTTGAAATGACCTTTTTTTTAACAACAGACATTTTAACTTGTCTGAGCTCCAGAAGCACCAGTGTAAATAATAGCATAAACGATGGCTTTGTTCCATTTAGTTATCCCAGCCAGGTATAGGCCAGTGAGCATTCGGGTAAAGTAACACCTAAATGGTGTGCACCCTAATAAAGTTATTAGTTACACCCTTGTTGGGCGAGTCAAAATGTCTGCCATGAGAAAGGTCAACGACTTTATGCTTGTTTGCTAGGGTTTGGTGAAAAGCATACTGGGAAATGTAGGAGACAGCTGACAGAAACACAAGTAGATGTTGGTGGGGGAAAGCCGTTACAGAATTCTTTAATAAGCTCCAATCTGATAGGTAATAATGTAAAATGAATGCAATGAAGTTTCTCTGTTTGTGTTTAACTTTCCATCTCTGCCTTTCTGTTTTTTCATAGTTCCTTTCTTTCTCTCATGTATCACCCCCCGTCTCTTTCTCTGCTGATTTCTATCTCTGCGTCTCACCATACTTCCTCATTTTCTGTCTCAATGCTCCACCTCTCTCTCTCTCTTTCTCTGTGTCTTTGAGCATCTTTCCTCTACAATCCTTTTTTATCATCTTTTCCTTCCACAAAGGGAGGGAGTTGTTATATAAACCTGTTGTTTCCTTCGTCATCCTCTGACTACAGCACAGAACACACTCTGACGCACAAATACAGCTACACAAATGCATGCACATACACTCACACACTGATTATACTGCTTTAGGTGCATTGTTGTACTGAGTTTTAATTGCTTGTCTTGACTCAGTGCTTTGATTTCTTTACCTTCATATAATATATGATGCTTTCATTTCTGCATCTGGTTAAAAAGATAAAGGAAATGTACCCCCCACACCCCCCCACCCACACACACACACACACACACACGCTCGGCCAGCCATTAGCACAACTACGACACTTTGAAGCTATAACCCTTACACACACACAAACACATTTTGTCTACCTACTCCCACACACTCCACACTCTTTGTGGCCTATAACAGGCAGTTTGTGGAAGGATACTGTATGTCCTGCTACATTGGA